>MU757436.1:35002-64362 GCA_026770625.1 Nicotiana glauca | reverse complement strand
ATCATATCATTGGTAGGCTATGGAATTGTTCAAACTATCATTTGGATCAAGGAGAGCCTATAATCATGTCTCAAGTCAAAATTCACTTACGATTTCGCCTCAACAAACATTCAGGGCAAGCTCTAGACCAATGGCTTGGGACTTGGACTTGCAATTGCAATTACTCACTACGCAAGCTAAGGGATTGCTAAAGACATAGAGTCGGGGGTGCACAACGACCTTAGATACGATTTGAGCATACAATGATCCCAAAAAACCACTTGATGATTATCGGACAACTCAAGAGTCTCAAGGTCACGACTTTCACCATCCTAAACAAAACAAATCGTTTTTGACCATATGATCAAAGGCAAATATGCTAGGCTCAAGTGAAGATTTGCTTGAGGCACCCTTAACTACTAACTACTAAAAACAAAAAGAAAAATGGACTCAAACCCTTAAGAGGTTATCACGCCATCTATCATTGGGAAGAGCCACCCAGTTCACACAATTCTCCACCTTTGGAAAGAACCGTGGCACTAAGAAAACCAAAGGCTTATTGCAAACTTTAGAAACAAGAAGCTACGGATCACAAATAAGAAGCTAAGAATGAAAAGTTTGCGGGAAGTAGAATGAATATATACAAGAGGGAATTTGAATATACAATAGATGGGATGAATATGTACAATGTAACATAACTTTATATACAGACCAAAAGTAAAATAAAAGTGCAATAAATGTAATGAAATATCAAAATTATATACAGACCAAAGATGAAAAATCAAGAAAGCATAAAAAAAATGTTAAATACATACAGTTATCCAAATGTAGGACCTACCCCCTCAAATGAAAGCTGGCATTGTCCCCAATGCCAACTAGTCTAAATAAAGTACAAAAAAATAAGAGGAAAAAGGATATAGAAGACTCCATATGGCCCGTCTGTCTGCATAGGCTCATGTGTGGTCCCTTGGTCCTCTCTGTGCTCGGGGACCTCAGACTGGTCCCATGTGGCCTGCTGCTCTACTACTAGGACCTAGGCCTGGACCTGGACAGACTCTGTAGTTAGTGCACCCTGTTATTGACTGGAAGAGGTCTCCTGTGGGTTAGCCAGCTGGATGACTGCATCATCAGCTCGAGGGATCATCCTCTTCATCTTGGGAGGCCTCTGTGACTGCTCTGACTCTGGATGAACTGCTGGTGTTGGGCCCTGGAGCAATAAATCTAAAGGCATATGATTCGCCTTCAGTCTGTCTACATCTACTCTCAGCTCCTTCATAGACTCTTTGGAGGCCCGTGCCTTCCTTAGCTTATTGTGCTCCCCAGCAAGCTCCTTAAGAGCCTTGCTATGTGAGTCAGCTACCTTTATGAGTGATGCCTAAGTGTTGAGGATTTTCTTTTGGTTGTCAAGTATCTCCTTGAGAGCATCCTCTATCGACTGTGGAACCTGTGCTGGTGGAGGTGCCAACTGAACCTCTACTACAGTGGTGAGTGAGGACAACTTGGATGAGGTAGTCTGCATCCAGTTGTTTATGCTAAGAAGTGCCTGGCTCCGTCGATGAGCAGTAATAGGATGGGCCCGGGAAGATGGGATCTCCGATCCTGCTGATGTGGATAGACCGGTAGGAGTGGTTGTGGATGTGGAAGGACCGGTAAGGATATCTATGGAAGTGGAGGTAGGCTCAATAGGATCCACTACCACAACTGGCTCTTCAGACTGGCCAGTTGGAGAAGTAGCTTTACCTTTGAAGTTTTTACTCTTGGGGTTGTCACCCCCTACATGTTGTACCAGGAAAAAGGGGCCTTCACCTTGACTCTGATGTCGAAGGGCCTCTTTTCCACCTTCAAGTCCCGTAAGTACATAGTGAGGGTGCTGGGGAAAGGATAGTTCCGGTCATGCTTCACACCCACTATAGTAATTATTCTGGACATCACATTCCCCATGTTAATGGGGTAGCCTGCCATGATAGAAGCCACTAACACAGCCCGATGGAGAGGTAGGGTGTTGTCATGGGTAGTAGGGTCTAACCGGCTGTAAACAAAAGTCTCCCACCCCTGTGCCTCAAAATTCAAACTCTGTCTTAGAATCTTGACTCCAGCAATCAACCAGTTGGGGGTGGTACCTGGGATTGCCAAGTATTGTGCTAGCCAGGGACGAACCTTCTAACCCATTTCTATCTTTTCCATGTACAGGGTCTCATCCTCCTCATTAAATCCAAGGTATTCGTTGATGTACTTCCCATCAAATAACACTGTCAGATTCCGAACCTTGGTCACTTTGGAGCCCTTTTAGATGTGGGCTACATTGCAGTAAAATTCTTTGCCCAGGTGTTTGTTGGCATCCACATACTTATCTAAAAAATGGTCCCAGCCTACTCTTGTCCTAAACTGCCTCAGTACGTTGGGATTGTGAGGTAGTAGGTCTCTATCTATGAAGCTTCTCTCCGGGATCAACTTTCTCACAAGCCACCACTCTTAAAATTTATGGTACGCCACCTCACTCACGAATCTATCTTACCAAACTTCTGGCTTTCTAGTTTTGGCAATGCCTCCCACCTGAGGCTCACCTCCTTCTACTACCTCCTCATCTCAGTCCACTTCCTCCTCATCTCCTCCTCCACCCTCCCCGGATAATGAAGCTCTGGGAAAGGTGGAGTATTCATCACTACCTGCTGCTAAGCCCTCATACGACCCACAAGAAACTTGTGTTGGTGCTTGGGCAGTGGGTGATGGTGGAGGAGTAGTATCTATCAGTATGAATATTTCCAGCCAGTCTTCAACATATTCTGGAACAGAGTCTAAAGAAATGTCCCGGGAGGGCTCATACTCACTCCCCGACTTATCACCGGCCCTGTCTGCAGCCTTGATGATTTTCCTTTGGTTATTTATGTTTTTCCGGACTTGGGGAGTGAGTTTTATCATTTTCTTGCCCTTGCCCGCCCAAGAGGATTCACCTCTGCCTGGTTGTTTTGAGCCTTTTCCTAATTGTTTTACCATTGTCTGCAAACACAATTGAGTAAACTTGTTAGAATTAGTTGTATCAGTTAAAAGCAGTGTTGCGGCAAGAAAGTAGAAAGTTGTAGACAGATGTCAGAAATCCACCAGTGCAGACCACACAAAATGTAGTGCAGTCACACAGGGGTCAATGCGGACCGCACAAAATGGACGTGCGGTCCGCATAGGGGTGGGTTTCAGAATATCCACTCTCTGTATCTTAACAGTGTGGATCGCACAAAATAGTACAAAATATAGTGCGGCCGCACTGCCCAAGGTTTAGCTTTACAGAAGTTCATCAGTGCGGTCTGCACAAAATGGTATTGTGGACCGCATTGGGGCACCGCGGATCACACAGAATCTACTGCGGTCTGCACTGAGTGCCCAATTGTGGCACTAAGTTAGGGTTTCATGCTTTTTGATTTTAAGCCCAAATTTTACACCTAATTAGTATCCCTACATGTTTACCCAATCTAATTAACTACCTAAATCTACATTAATCAAGAATTTAACTACCCTAGCCTAAACAATTTGAAGAAACTACAAGAAAGAGAATAAAAACAAGGAAAATAAAAAGTAAATGGAAATAGAGAAATTAAAGTAATAAAAAGAAGAAAAGTTACCAGCTGTAAGATTTACAAATGATAAGAGAACTTTAGCAGCTATTTACGAGCAGAAATTATGATGAACAGTGCTTTTTAGATGCTTGAGAATTAGAGGGTCGAAAAGTTTGAACATGAGGTCCTCAAGGACTATTTATAGAAATGCCCTATGGCCCAGCTCACCTACCCCAGTGCGGACAGCACAAAATGGACCGCGGTCCGCACTGACATTAGTTTCATAGCTTGAGGATGCAACGCTCTGCGGTCCGCACAAAATGGACTGCGGCCGCAGAGGTCCACTGCGGACCGCACAAAATGTAGTGCGGCCGCAATGGCAAACTTCAGAGAGATCATACTTCACCCTTTACCAGTGCGGTCCGCACAAAATGGTAGTGCGGATGCACTGACAACTTTAGAGACCTGTGTATTTTTCCACTATGTTTTGCACTGCATCAACTCAATCTAGTTAACCCAAAAATCAATCCTACACTGCAATGAATATCAAAGAAAAACAAGAATAAAAGCACATGGGTTGCTTCCCAAGAAGCGCCTGATTTAACGTCGCGGCACGACACATGTTACCATCCAATCATTTGAAATGAACAACAGCCACCACATGGCTATCATCAAACTTCCCCGGATAGTGCTTGACTCTATGCCCATTCACTCTAAAAACTTCCCCACTTTTGTTCTTCAAATCAAGAGCACCAAACGGGGTGACACACACTACTTCAAATGGTCCGCTCCACTTTGACTTCAGCTTTCCCAGGAACAACCTTAGTCGAGAATTGAATAAGATCACTAAATCTCCCACCTTGAACTCCTTGCCCCGAGTATATTTGTCATGAAGGTATTTCATTTTATCCTTATACAGAGACGAACTAGAGTAGGCATGGAACTTAAATTCATCAAGCTCATTGAGTTGCTCTACCCGAAAATTAGCAGTTATATCCCAATCAAGATTCAACTTCTTCAAGGCCCACATGGCCTTATGCTCCAACTCCACTGGTAAATGACATGCTTTCCCAAACACCAATCAGTACGGCGACATATCAATTGGGGTCTTGTAAGCGGTCCGGTAAGCCCATAGAGCATCATCTAATTTTTTAGACCAATCGGTCCTATTGGCATTGATGGTTTTGGACAAAATGCTCTTGATCTCCCTATTGGACACTTCAACCTGGCCACTTTCTTGAGGATGATAAGGCGTAGACACTTTATGGTTGACACCATACTTGGAAAGCAAGGCATAAAAAGCTCTATTACAAAAATGCGATCCTCCATCACTAATAATTACCCGAGGTGCACCAAACCTTGTGAAAATGCTCTTCTTCAGAAATGCCACCACACTCCTAGCTTTATTGTTGGGCAAGGCCACGGCCTCAACCCATTTTGAGACATAATCAATGGCTACAAGAAGGTAAGTGTTTCCATACGAGCTTACAAAAGGGCCCATAAAATCAATACCCCATATATCAAAGATATCAACTTCAAGAATTGTGTTTAGAGGCGTCTCATCTTTCTTGGAAATCCTGCCCGCTCGTTGACATTGATCATACCTTTTTACTAGATCACTTGCATCTTTGAACAAGGTTGGCCAGTAAAAACCACAACTCAAAACTTTTGAAGCTGTCCTCGCCCCTCCATGATAGCCACCATAGGGGGAGGAATGACAAGCCTCTAGGATGCTAAATTGCTCCTCCTCAGTTACACACCTTCGTCGGTGCAAATCTTGAAGGAGTATGGCTCGTCCCAATAGAAGTCCAGACTATCCCGTTTGAGCTTCTTCCTTTGGTTAGAAGAGAGCTTACATGGGATGATGCTAGTTACAAGGAAATTAGCAATGTCCGCAAACCATGGCATATCACTCATCGACACAGTAAGTAGTTGCTCATCAGGGAATATATCATTGATCTCTAGGCCATCACATGACCTTCCTTCTCCTCCAAGTGGGACAAATGGTCCCGCAACTTGGTTTTCACTACCCTTCCGGTCTATAATTTCTAGATCAAACTCTTGAAATACCCATCGCATCAGTCTTGCCTTGGAGTCTTTCTTTGTCATCAAGTACCTAAGGGCGGCATGATCGATGTGCACTATGACCTTGGCCCCCAGAAGATACGGCCGAAACTTTTCCATTGCATACACTATGGCCAACAACTCTTTCTTGGTAACGTGTAGTTCCTTTGAGCCTCATTCATGGTCTTTCTTTCATAGTACACCGGATGAAACATTTTGTTAAGTTTTTGACCCAAAACTACCCCAACCGCAACGTCACTTGCATCGCACATGAGCTCGAAGGGCAAGCTCCAATTTGGTGCGGTAATGATAGGGGCAGTAGTCAACTTAAGCTTGAGAAGCTCAAATGCTTGCATACATCCCTCATCGAACACAAACTTGGCATCCTTTTCTAGAAGCTTGCACAAGGGGTTTTCCATCTTCGAAAAATCTTTTATAAACCTCAGGTAAAACTCCGCGTGTCCAAGAAAACTCCTCACCCCATTGACAAAAGTGGGGGGAGGAAGCCTTGAAATCACCTCTATCTTGGCTTTTTCAACTTCAATCCCACGCTTTGAAATTTTGTGGCCCAACACTATGCCTTCCTCAACCATGAAGTGGCATTTTTCCCAATTGAGTACGAGATTTGTGTCTTCACAACGGGCCAAAACTCTATCCAAATTTCTCAAACACTATTCAAATGAATCACCAACCACACTAAAATCATCCATAAAGACCTCCAAAATATCTTCCACCATATTGGTAAAAATAGCCATCATGCATCGTTGAAATATCGCTGGGGCATTACACAACCCGAACGGCATCCGATAGAAAGAAAATGTGCCATATGGACAAGTAAAAGTTGTCTTCTCCTGATCCTCCAACGCTATCAAAATTTTCTTGTACCCTGAATAACCATCCAAGAAACAATAGAAGGCACAACCAGCAAGGCGATCAAGCATCTGGTCCAGGAAATGCAATGGGAAGTGAACCTTGTGGGTGACCTTGTTCAGCTTGCGGTAGTCCATGCACACCCTCCATCCGGTCACTGTCCGGGTTGGAATAAGTTCATTGTTAGCACTGGTCACCACGGTCATACCACCCTTCTTTGGCACACATTGAACCAAAGAAGTCCATGAGCTGTCAGAGATAGGATACACCACACGGGCATCTAACCAATTGGTCACCTCTTTTTTCACAACTTCTTGCATTGCCTCATTGAGCCTCCTTTGATGTTCCAAGGAGGGTTTTGCATCATCTTCCTTAATAATCTTGCACATACAGAATGCGGGGCTTATTCCCCGAATATCAGCTAGAGTCTATCCAATTTCCTTTTTTCGCTTTTTGAGCACCACCAATGTGGCATTAACCTGCATGTTAGTAAGACAAGAGGAAAGAATAACTGGTAAACTTGAATTAGAGCCCAAGAACTCATACCTAAGGTGTGGAGGTAATGGATTCAACTCCAACACCGAGGGTTCCTCAATTTAAGGCTTTCTTGGAGGCATCTTTCTATTTTCAAGATCCAAAGAAAGTTTCCTAGGCTCATAAGAATAAGAGCCCATTCCATGTAGATCATTCACGCACTTCACTCGGCTTGCATCCTCATTGACATCAAGATTCAACAACATGGCCTCCAACGGGTCCTCCACATTAATCATAGCACTTGTATCATCAATTATCACAGCTATGACTAAATCCACAAATGAGAACACTTCGGTACAATTGGGATGCTTTATTGACTTGCACACATGAAAGACTACTTTTCATCACCCACCCTGAAAGTGAGTTACCTTGCTTCTACATCTAGTAGAGCCTTCCCCGTAGCAAGGAAAGGTCTCCCTAATATGATCGGGACTTCATAGTCGACCTCACAATCCAAGATCACAAAATTAGCTGGCAAGATAAATTTGTCCACCCGGACAAGCACATCATCAACTATACCCAATGGTCGCTTCATTGATCTATCCGCCATTTGCAATCTCATGGAAGTTGGCCTTGGTGGCCCAATACCCAAAGTCTTGAAAACTGAATAGGGCATCAAATTGATACCAACCCCTAGGTCACACAAAGCTTTAGCAAAGTCTGCACTCCCAATAGTGCAAGGTATTGTGAAAGCACCGGGATCCTCCAACTTCGGAGCCATTGAATGTACTATAGCACTAACTTGGTGATTCATCTTGATAGTCTCGCAGTACATGGATCATTTCTTTGTAACCAAATCTTTCGTGAATTTGGCGTAGCCAGGCATTAGGTCCAAGGCCTCTACCAAAGGCACATTGATAGATAGGTTCTTCATCATATCAATGAACTTTTTAAACTGATTCTCATTCTTTTGCTTGGCTAGACTTTGAGCATAAGGTGGAGGGGGTCTAGGCAAGGGCTCCTTAGCTTTTGGCACAACTAGCTCCGGCATGTCAATTACGTGTTCCCTAGACGGGTTCATGTCATTTTGTGTTTCTACCTCAGCATCTTGAATATCAATCCTCACTTCTTGATTCACATTCTCATCAACCACATTCTCAACCACCAAAGGAACTTCATCTTCTTGCAACTCAACTTCATCACCCAAAACTTGCTTTTTTTGGAGGCATTCACATCACCGCCTCTCCCACTTCTTGTTGTAACCGCCATAACATGATTGTTCCCACCCTTTGGGTTCACTACCATATCACTTGTTAGAGCACCCTTCGGTCAAGTATTCAATGATTGAGAGATTTGGCTTAATTGCACCTCCAAGTTTCTGTTAGAGGTATTGTAGGAAGCCAACCATGCATTCGAATTCGCATTCTTCTTCATCATTTGTTCAAACATCATTTTAATTCTACCCATTTCATTGTTGGATGAACTAGGACCTCGGGATGGAAAAGGTGGTGGATTGCTCGGTTGTTGGTACATTGGGGGCCTTTGAAAGCCTTGCCCCTAATTTCCTTGGTTATTGTTCCACCTGCCTTGGTTGTTGTTGTTTCTACCCCAATTGTTATTGTTGCCCCAGTTTCCTTGATTGTTGCGATTGTTATTTTGATTTCCCCAATTGTTGTTCCCTTGATGTTGATTATTCCAGTTATTGTTGCCTTGTTGTTGATTGTTCCAATTGCCCTAGGATCGCCATTGTTGTTGTTGATTGGAATAATTGCCTCTTTGGCCTTGGTAATTATTCACATATTGCACCTCTGCATTTTGCTCATCATAGCCATCATCTTGAAGCCCATTACCATTATTGTCAAATTGATCTAAATTCCCTTGGTTCTGTTGACCTCTTCACCTTCTTTGGTTCACTAGCATGTTAACACCCTCCATAGCATTCACTTAGCGAATATTCTGGACTTGTTGCAACTGTGCCTTCGCCAATTGGTTCATTGTTGTTGTAAGTTATGCTATAGTCTATCCTTGGTCATGTAGTTATTTGTGCAATGAGTAACTGTAGGGTCACCCTGAGGCACATTGGCTCTACTTTGCCAAGCGGAGGACGTGTCAGCCATTTTATCAAGATTTTCACAAGCTTCATCATAAGGCAGCTTCATGAAATTACCCCCAGCCAATTGGTTCACTATACATTGATTTGTTGTATTGATGCCCCAATAGAAAGTTTGTTGTATCATCGTATCTGTCATATCTTTTTTGGGGCATTACTTTACTATAATTCTATATCGCTCCTAAATCTCATGCAATGGTTCGGTAGGCTCCTTCTTGAAGGCTAAGATCTCATCCCGTGATGCTGCCATGTGCCTTGGTGAGAAGAATTTGGCAATGAACTTATCCGCCAACTCATCCCAAATTGTGATGGAATAGTTAGGAAGTCGCTCAATCCAGTCCAATGCTTTCCCCCTAAGTGAGAAAGGCAAAAGCCTCAATCTAAGTGCATCCTCGGACACATTGGTTTGCTTGCTCCCCCAACAGGTATCCACGAACCCTTTGAGATGTTTGTAGGAATTTTGAGTGGGAACACCCGTAAAGTACCCTCGCTGCTCCAACAATGTCAACATCACGTTGGTTATTCGAAAATTGCCCGCCCGAATCCGGGGCGGAACAATAGCACTTGCATAGCCTTGGTTGGGAAGAACTTTTGGAGCCACTCTTGGAGGTGGCAGAGGAGGGTCTGGAATATTTTCATTTGTATTGGCCTGTCGGCCTCTACGTTGTCCTTGAGGTACAAGAGGCACCTCTTCATATCCAACGTCATCTACCTCCTCCCCCGCATTCACATTTCCAAGAGGTTCATTAGCATTTAAAGCCATTTTATACCAGAAGTATTGACACAAACAAATTAGTAACAAGAAGTAAAGAAGAACAAAATAGAAATCTAACTAAATAGATAGCCAAAACCGTTATCTCCCCGGCAACGGCGCCAAGAAGTGATCGCTGCCAACTCTGCACTACTAATAAGTAGCAAGAGAGGGTCACAATAGCTTTTACCCGATTTTAGGTCGGGATCGATATCCAGAGAGAGCTAGAATTGGAATCGAGTATCTATCTAGTTTAGGATTGAGTCTATGTTCTTAATTACACTTCTCATCATTTTTGGAATTTTCTTTATAATTCTACTTTTATCAAACTACAAATTGTAAATTAAGCTAAGAGTTAAAATGCTTCGAGTTGTTCAAATAGGTTTAAAAGGCACTAGGGTAGTGACTTCCGCCTAGGTGGTCAATTGACAGGTACTTGAGTCTAAAGTATCTTTGACATATTTAGGGAGTATGATATAACCGTTGCACTAATTTACCCACTCTACACCTCTCGGTGGTTCAAGTGATTTTGCCCAATTGACCTTCTCAAGATCAATTGGGTATGCAAAATTTGCACAAGCAACTAGGGTTCAAGTCGGGTATTACTCTATCTAGGTTTAACCCTTTAATTGGGTCTATCAATCTCTTGAGTACGCCTCAATTCCTTGTTGGACCAATTTCAAAGACTTAGGCTCTCTTTCTTAAGAAGAGCTCAAGTCAACTAAATACAAACTAGTGTTTGCAACCACTAATTCAGAAATTAATCATGATACTGGCCCAAATAACAAACGCTCATAGTCAATTTAGCCCTAAATTACAAGACCCATCAATTACCCATACTAGGGTTGAGCCACAACCCTAGCTAAAGGGTCTAACTACTCATATTCAAAGAAGAAAAACAAGAAATAGATGAAAATAAACACATATTAATTAATTACTATGATAAAACTAAAGATTCAATGTTGCAAAGTAGATAAAATTGCCCAAAATGGCTATAAGAGTCGTTCCCACGAGTGCAACTACTTCTAAAAACTATCTGATACCCTAAAAATGGAAAAAGAATCTATTTATACTAAGCTGAAAAATCTGGACAAAAATGCCCGGGATTAGTGTGGACCGCATAGAATGGACTGCGGCCGCACGAGGACTCTTGGCTTCAAAATCCAGCTCTCTAAACTCAGGCTCCGCAGACCGCATAGAATAGAATGCGGCCGCGGTGACTTCTAGTGCGGTCAACACAAAATGGACTACAGACCACATTGGCTTGAAAGCTCCAAACTGCAACTTCTCTGAATCTTGGCTCTGCGGACCGCACAGAATAGTAGTGCGGCCGCATGGACTCCAGTGCGGACCGCACTAAATCTAGTGCGGTCGCATTGCCTTTTAGCCTGAATACCTGCTCTCTGAACCTCTTAGTGGGGACCGCATAAAGTGGTGTGCGTACGCACTGGACCTATTTTGCCTGAGCTTGTTTTGTTTTTGGCACTTGTGCAAGTTTTACTCCTTTTGAGCTGAACTTTGACATCTTGTCACTTTGTTGACCAAACCTGCAATCAAGCATAACTTATGAGCCTTTTGGGACTATTCTGTATGAATTTCTAATTAAAGCATGAGTCAAATCATGAGCAAGAAGGAGTATAAAATTCGTCGAAATCCCTAGTTATCAAGGATCCACTCGCGAAAGCGAAGATCAAAATGTCTACAACCGCTGGACAGATTTTTCTGCAATTTTCTGAACTCCAAAATGGTCCGATTGACCACCCGAAACTCACCTGAGGCCCCCCATACCTCAACCAAAGACACCAACACATCCTAATACCTTATTCAAACTTGTTACAATCATCAAAACACTTCAAACAACACTAAATCAACCAAAACACCTCGGATTCAAGCCTAAGTTTCTAAAAACTTCCAAATTCCGCTTTTGATCAAAAGCCCAATCAAACCATATCCGAATAAGCTAAAATTTTGCACAAACATACCAAATGATATAAAGGAACTACTACAACTTCCAAAATTTCATTCCGACCTCTATATCAAAATCTCACCTATCAACCGGAAAACATCAAAATCTTAATTTTGCCAATTCAAGCCTGAACCTTCCACGGACTTCCAAAATGCATTCCGATCACGCTCCTAAGTCCCAAATCCGCTAATTGAGCTAACCAAATCATAAAAATTATGATCCGAGATCATATACAAATATGTCAAATCTTGGTCAAACCTTTCAAATTTTGAGCTTCAAATTGGGAAATGTTTCTTCCAAATTCATTCCGATTACCCTGAAAACCAAAACCAACAATTTACATGAGTCGTAATACATCACACGGGGCAAGTCATGTCCGAGAACTAGCGAGCAAAGTGCAAAAGCTCAAAATGATCAGTCAGGTCATCACAAACATAGTTCACTAGATGAAAGTTCTGCTTACTTGTGGCATAGACGTTTGGGTCATATATACAAAGAAAGGTTAGAAATATTAGTAAAGAATGAGATTCTTCCAAATCTAAATTGTACTGATCTTACTATATGTTTGGATTGCATTAAGGAAAAGCAAACCAAGCATAGTAAGAAAGGTTCCACAAGAAGCACCTAGCTTCTTGAAATTATACACACCTATATTTGTGGACCGTTTGATGTTCCATATTTTGGTGGAGAGAAATATTTTATCACTTTTATCGATGATTTTTCACATTATGGATACATCTATTTGCAGAAAGAAAAATCTCAAACAGCAGATGCTCTTAAGGTATTTGTTAATGAGGTTGAAAGGCAATTATATAAAAATGTGAAAATCATTAGGTCAGATAGAGGTGGTGAATATTATGGAAAATATAATGAGTCAGGACAATGTCCAGGTCCATTTGCAAAGTTCCTCGTGGAATGTGGCATATGTGCACAGTATACTATGCAAGGAAAACCTCAACAAAATGGTGTTGCAGAAAGGCGTAATCGAACACTTATGGATATGGTAAGGAGCATGATAAGTAATTCCTCATTACCCAAATCATTGTGGATGTATGCTCTTAAAACCACTGTATATTTATTAAACAGAGTTCCTAGTAAGGTAGTTCTAAAGACTCCTTTTATACTGTGGAAAGGAAGGAGACCTAGTTTAAGGCACCTCGAAACCTAGAGTTTATAATCTACAAGAAAAGAAATAGATTCTCGAATGGTAAGTGGTTACTTTATTGGTTACCCAGAGAAATCTAAAGGGTATGTATTTTACTGTCCAAACCATAGTTCGAGAATTGTCGAAATCGGTAATGCAAGATTCATTGAGAATGGTGAATTAGTGGGAGTGTTGAAAAGCAAAGTGTGGAAATAAAAGAGGTAAGGGTCAATATTCTATTACCCACGAATGTGCCTACTTCCACACAAAAACCAAATATTGTTCCAGTTGTTGAAGAACACTTTGACAACACCTAGCAACATTTGGATGAAACACTTCATGAAGAATCTAACTCATAAATATCTGACACAAATGAATCACAAGAAATGCCATTAAGAAAATCTCAAAGAGTTAGAAAATCGGCTATGTCGGATGATTACGTGGTTTATTTGCAAGAGTCAGATTTTGACATTGATCTTAATAAGGATCCAGTTTTATTTTCACAAGCCATAGAAAGTAATGAGTGTGAAAAATGAATTGATGCCATGAAGGAAGAGTTAAAATCCATGGAATACAATAAAGTTTGGGACCTTGTTGAATTGCCAGAAAGTTCTAAAAGAATCGGGTGTAGATGGGTCTTTAAGACCAAACACAATTAAAATTGCAATATTGAACGATACAAAGCCAGACTTGTTGCCAAGGGTTATACTCAGAAATGAGGCATTGATTATAAAGAGACCTTTTTGCCGGTCTCAAAGAAAGACTCGTTAAGAATTATTATGGCTTTGGTGGCTCATTATGATTTAGAGTTACACCAAATAGATGTGAAAACTGCCTTTCTTAATGGAGATCTCGAGAAGGAAGTTTATATGGACTAACCAGAGGGTTTCGAAATAAAGGAAAATATCAAATGGTGTATAAAATGAAGAAGCCAATATATAGACTTAAACAAGCCTCACGACAATGGTATATAAAGTTTGATGTTATACACGTTAATACCACACAGGGGGGGTTGATTTGTGTGGTACCTAATTTTTGCACTAGAAGAACCTAGTTCTTCTAGATGTACTTACTATTACTGTTTGCGGAATTAAGAGTGCATAAAATAAAGAACACATAGATTTTTAAGTGGAAAACACCTGGCTCAAAAGGTGAAAAAAACCATGACCTACTACTTAGTAGGATTTTCCCAAACTTCCACTAAAATCACTGAGCCAAAGCAGCATTTACAAAACTCTTGTAAACCTAAGGATTAAACTCTAATCCCAGTGTGGCTACCAGCCTCTAACTGCTGCGACACTTTCAAGTTATCCTATAACTTGAAAACTCAAAGTACCTATTACAATTGCTTCTACAAAAGCTGAAAGGTACAATATGAAACACCTACTACAACTGAACTAGAATAAGAATAAACACAATAGAATTGGTTCTTAAATCTAGTTCATTTAGCTTCAGGAATGCACATTTTAATTACACATAAATTGCTTGCAAAATTGCCTAGCTCTTTTGCTCTCAACTTAGTTTAACTTCTGCGTATGTGCAATTGCCTGTAAAAGAGAACAATCATAGTTATTTAAAGAGTTAGTAATCAGAGTTTGATTGAGACTCAATTGTTGATCCTTCATCGAATTTGAGTCCTAGAACAATATAAACTCCAAACCTTATTCTTTATCCGGATTTAGTTCTCTTCACATAAGGAGACTTCATCTCCTTATCCTTTATGCAACCTTTTCGATCAGTTCAGAAGATATTGTTGCTGATCCTTGAGACATATCTTCTTCACGTGCATCTCACACGTATAGGTAGATAACCACTGTGTCTCACATGATGGACCTGGTCCATGACTGAGTTCATTTTGTCAATCTTCAAAACTTCATCTGAACTTGGGCCAACAAATTCCTCTTTTTTGATGATGGCAAACTCTGTTCTTTTACTGATCGGAGAACCTGTGGAACTCAACTTAATTATCAATACTTTAACTTAGACAACCCAACTTATCATTAAGGATCGGGTTTAATCAGATTATAAATATCACTTTATTTCAGATTACAAAGTAAAGCACAATATCTCTTCCCCCTTTTGGCATCATCGAAAAGTTTCATATAATGTGAATCCCAGATTTTAATTATTACTCATGGCCACTGGGGTAACTGCATGTGAAAACATGATTCAGTTGATCAATAATCAACTTGACAAAAATTTAACTATTAAGATCAGAAACTTCATAGAACAAGAGAAAAAAACACATTGTCATTGATCAGGAAATGTTTCTACAAAGTAGACCACAAAAAGAAAGAAAAAAAAACCAACCATGAGCAATAAAAATAAAGAAAAGTCCCGAATCTGGGTCACTTGGGGGTTAGACTGGTTCAAAGATAGGAACTGGAAAACCTAAGGCTTGGAGAAACTAGAGGGTTGGGATTGGAGAAGGTTGAGCATAGTCTGAAGCATCCCTTCACTCTTTTCCTTTTCCTTTACTAGCTCAGCTTTGAGGCCATTTCTCTTATTTTCCAGTTCAGCAATACGAGCCTGGGGCCTAGCAATTTCTGTATCTTTTGTTCCACATTCTTGAACCAATGCCCTAACCTTGCCGTTCATAGGAGTCTTCAAATATGAACCAGGTTCGACTGGGGTGGCATTCACTAGATAGTCACAATCCATAAGAGTTTTGATACCAAAGTGCTCCTTGCTTGATGCCATTTCCTACTTCTTCAAAGGCACATTTAGCCTTTCTAGAACAGTATTCAATAGGAACCAATATGGTGTGGCATGAGCTTTGGAGCCATTGATGACTCTATCCAGTAGTTTGACAATAAAAGCAGACCAGTTTATCTGTATTCCTCTCACAAGGCACTCCATGAGGACCAAGTCCATATAATTGGCAGTGTGCCTTCTCTCCTTCTTGGAAGCAAGCATTTGTTCACAAACTCAAATAGCACCTTGTGCCCAGCCCTCATATCACTCTTCTGAACAAACCTGGCTTCACGCACATCTTCAGTAGTTGCAGAATCACAAAAGTTTCTGGTGATTTGGAGTGCAGTAGGAAGAGAATCCAGACAAGTCCACCTTTACCTAGTATAATCATCATATCCTACACTGGGAATGTCTAGAATCTCACCTAGTTTAGGTCCATCAAACTTCACATTTTCTCATTTCACCATACTAGTGACAAACCCATGCTTGACAGTAACATTGGACATGAACTCAATCAGCTCCTTCCCGACTAGTTTCCCATCCAATTGAAGGACCATGTCCTTCCATCCTTGTGTAGCTAGGGCATACACCAATCTTATCATACCTAGATCCTCCAAGTATTTCAACAACCTTCCTTTCAAAATCTTTCTCCTGCCAAAAATGGCAAATTTATCATGTTCTTTCTCACACTCCCCCTCTTCTTCTTCTCCACTCCATTCTTCTTCTTCTTCTTCAATAATTTTCTTTTCTTTTCCCTTCACAGCAGACTTGGTTCTTCTAGCTAAGGAGGGTTCAGCAAATACAGGTTCTGAAAACTTCTTTGAAGAAGTCTTCAATCTTTTTGGTGTGGGAGTGGGAACCTCCACAGTTGTACCTCTTTCTTGATGGACCAGTTCCATCTCCTCCTCCTCCTCTTCTGCAGCCACAGAACTTTCCATAACTTTTGGTTTTCCCTTCTGATTCTTCTTTTTCTACTTTCCTCTAAGGCTTTCTGCAACTCTGCCTCACTTTGTTTGACCCTGCTTCTAGTAGCTCTTCCGTTTGGTAATGAAGGGATAGTAGACTTAGGAGATGACACCTTACTTTTCTTTATAGGCTTAGAAATAGTTTGAGCCTTTTGGGAAGAAGCCTTGCGCTTCTTTGGATCATAGCTGGACCCAACCTTCTTCAAGATATCAGCTAGGGATTTTCAACAGATGAACAAGGTTCATCTTGTTGCTCACTCAAATGAACAAGACCTTCAGCAGCCTCATCGGAGCCACTTCCCCTTGACTTGTTGCCGTTCTCCTCTACCCCTCCACATATTGCAAGAATTTTGTGTTTCCTTTTCTTTCCTCTTCTACTAGACTCAGCATCCTTAATATCTTTCATAGAATCAACCAACACAAACCTATTATCCACCTTTTCTACCACATCAGAAAATACAAAATAAGTACTTACCTCACCAGGGATTTCTTGATTTTTGTCAGTGTCAGAAGACCCACATTCTTCTCCTTCGCTTGCAGAGATAAATGCTTCGGACTCAGAACTTGAGTCGGATCTTTTAGCAGGGCTCTCTTTCTTCTTGCTAGCTCTCAATTTTTCATTTAGAGTTGTTCTCAGAGAACCAGTAGCTACAATTTTTCTTGCCAACATTTTCTGCCGGTGAAATCTAGGTTTGGGGTTGTCACTAGGGGGTGTAGATGAGGATGTGTTTGAGGGAGACATTGGTGGGGGAGTTCCAGGGTTATCTTGAGGGTTTGTCATGGTGAAGGATTTCTGGAGAATTTTGGGAATTTTGGAAATTTTGGAAAGAAAGAGGATGATTAGAACTTGGGAGAGATTAATGACAGTTATGGACTAAAAAGGAGTATGTAGAGTGTATTTAAAGAAGATTATGATTAAATGCCGTAACGACAGCTTTTTTGCAGTAGTCAATCACGAGTCTAATCACTTTAGAACTTCGGTCTCTTAGTGATTAATAGGTGACGCTAGTTTTTAGGCAAGAATCATGTTTTCCTTAGAATTCTAGGAGAATGAAACTGGTTCAATGCTCAACGGATATAATTTTTGTGAGTTTGGTGAAAATAGGACTTCTGATCATGATTGGAAAATTAATATTTCTAATTTTGCAAAGTATAGAAACATACCTAAACTTTCTCATGAGCATATACTGATGAACCAGGTTCTTCAAGTAGAACTTCTCTTGATTATGCCTCAAATGTCAGAATAGAAAAAACTTTGTAAGAGATCAGTTAGTTAATATAAACACATGTCACAGGAGTATACTGATTAGAGTATGAGACTGAGTAAGAATTTTACATGAAGTCAGAACTTCTAATAAAAAAAATATTTTTTTTCTGAACTGGTTCTTTTAGGTGATCTTAATCATCCCTAATTCCAACCTGTTCCTCTCAAAGTTTTCCCTATTTAGTGCTTTAGTGAATATGTCAACTATTTGTTTATCAGTAGCACAAAATTCTATTGAGATTAATCCTTTCTCATAGTTATCTCTTAGGAAATGGTGTCTAACATCTATGTGCTTGGTCCTTTTATGATGAACAGAGTTCTTTGTCATACTTATAGCACTAGTGTTATCACAAAATATTGGTATACATCCCACTTCAATTCTAAAATCTACCAACTGTTGTTTGATCCATAGCAATTGAGCACAACAAGAAGCTACAACCACATATTCAGCTTCAGTAGTAGATAAGGCTACTGAATTTTGCTTTTTGGTAGCCCATGATACAAGAAATGAACCAAGGAAGTGTGCCATACCTGAGGTGATTTTTCTATCCAGTAGGAAACCTGCATAATCAGCATCAGCATATCCTACTAGATTGAAATTACTACCTTTAGGGTACCAAAGACAGAAATCAGTAGTGCCTTTGAGATATCTCAATATCCTCTTGATAGTAGTCAAGTGAGACTCTTTTGGATTTGCCTGAAAATGATCACAAATCCCTACACTGAAAACAATGTCAGGTCTACTGGCAGTAAGATACAAGAGTGAACCAATCATACCCCTATACAACTTCTTATCAACTGATGAACCAAGCTCATCAACATCTAATTTAGTGGTAGTTGCGATAGGTGTATCTACTTCTTTATAATCCTCCATTTAAAACTTTTTGATTAGTTCTTTTGTATACTTCTGCTGATGAATCATGGTTCCATTTTGACTTTGTTTGATCTGCAACACTAGGAAGAAGTTAAGCTCACCCATCATGCTCATTTCAAACTCATTCCCCATCAGTTTTGCAAAGTCCTTACTTAACTTATCAGTGGTGGCCCCAAAGATTATGTCATCAACATAGAGTTGCACAACAAGGAGATCCTTACCTTTTTCCCTTAAGAATAAGGTACTATCAATTTTACCTCTTTTGTAACCATGCTCCAGTAGGAATTTTGATAGCCGTTCATACCAAGCTCTTGGGGCCTGCTTGAGCCCATATAGAGATTTGTCTAGTTTGTACACATGCTCAGGACATTCCTTTCTTTCAAATCCTGGAGGTTGTTTCACAAATACTTCTTCCTTTAGGTAGCCATTAAGGAAGACACTTTTGACATCCATCTGATAAAGAGTGAATTCCATATGTGCTGCAAAGGTTATGAGAAGTATGATTGCCTCTAGTCTTGCAACTGGAGCGAAAGTCTCATCATAGTCTATTCCCTCCTCTTGGCTGTAACCTTGGACCACCAATCTTGCCTTGTTCCTTGTAACAGTTCCATCTTCAGTAAGTTTGTTCCTAAAGACCCATTTTGTACCAATGACTGATCTGTCCTTGGATCTTGGAACTAGGTGCCAAACTTGACTTCTTTCAAACTGGTTTAGCTCATCCTGCATAGCATTCACCCAATCTACATCCTGCAAAGCCTCAACAATATTTTTAGGTTCAATGATAGATAAAAAAAAAACATCAAAAGCACACAGATTCTTTAATTGTGATATGATTTTGACTCCAAATGTTGGATCAGTGAGAATGCTCTCAATGGGATGAGAACTTTGATACTTGTGAGGTTTTACAACCAACTAGCTTCTGCTGGATGTTTTAGCCATTTGCTGAGAAACAAATTCATGAACAGGTTCCTTTAAGGATTTTATTTCAATTCCTCTTTGATTTCTTCCCCCTGTCAGGTTGCCATGTATGGAAGAACCTATTCCATCATATGTTCCTTCTGTTGGTGTCACTTTGACTCGATCTGATGCTTCAGCCAAGTCTTTTACCAGTCCAATGGCTTCATCTTCATGTTCTTGTCTCTCAGAAAGAATGTTAGTTTCATCAAATACTACATGCACACTTTCTTCTACACACAAAGTTCTTTTGTTAAACACTTTATATGCTTTGTTATGTGAAAAATATTCCAAGAATACTCCCTCATTACTTCTGGGATCAAACTTACCTAGGGAGTCTTTTCCATTATTGTGCACATAGCACTTGCAACCAAATGCCCTAAGATGGGATATGTTTGGTTTTCTCCCTTTAAGTAACTCATAGGGAGTTTTCTCAATAAGAGGTCTAGTCATGCATCTATTGATTATGTAGCATGCAGTGTTTACAGCCTCTGCCCAGAAACTGTGAGGTAATTTACTAGAAAGTAGCATGATTCTAGCCATATCCTCCAGAGTTCTATTCTTTCTTTCAACTACTCCATTTTGCTTAGGGGTTCTAGGGGCAGATAAATTATGATCTATACCATTTACATCACAGAATTCAGCAAACTTTGTATTTTCAAATTCAGTTCCATGATCATACCTAATGGATGCAAGTTGATTTCCTAATTGTTCCTGAGTTTTTCTAACAAAAGCAGTAAACATTTCAAATGCGTCATCTTTAGATGTCAGAAATAGTACCCAGGTAAATCTAGAATAATCATCAACAAGTACCATTACATATTTCTTTCCACCTCTGCTCATGGTTCTCATTGGATCACAAAGATCTATATGAACCAGTTCCAACGTCTTGGATGTACTTACCATTTTCTTGGATTTGAAGGATGACCTTACCAGCTTCCCCCTTGCACATGCCTCACAAACTTTGTCTTCCTTAAACTTGATATTAGGTAACCCTATCTCCAAGTCCTTGGAGACTAATTTGTTTAGCTGATTTAGACTGGTATGACCAAGTCTTTTGTGCAACAGGAAGGGATCGTTAATTAACACACTTAAGCAAGTGAGTTCATTTTGTGAAAGAGTTGACAAATCTACAATGTAAATATTTTTAACTTTTTTTCCCTGCAAAACAATCTTGTCAGTGATAAGGTTAATCACAAAGTATTTGGTAGAGGTGAAAGCCACAAGGTTACCTCTGTCACACAATTGTGACAGACTTATTAAGCTATATTTCAAGCCATCTATCAGGTAGACATCTATTTTGTCTACTTTACCAACCCCAATGATCTCGCCTTTCTTTCCATTACCAAAGGAGACATTACCTCCTTTTAAGTCCTCAAGTGAAAGGAACCGGTCCTTGTTCCCAGTCATATGTTTTGAGCGGCCACTATCCATATACCATATTTGGCTCATCCCTTTCGCTTGGACCTGCAAAAGGAAATCGGGGGTTAGTATTAGGAACCCAAACTAATTTGGGTCTCTTTCTATGGGAAAAAGGATGAATCAGATTCTTTCTTGCCCAACTAGGCAGCTTGTGTTTTTCTTGAACAGAAGCTTTGTTCTTTTGATTGGCCTTTTCTTTTGCATTGCATTCATTTTTGTAATGACCAGTCTTGCCACAGTGTGTGCAGATTTTATTCTCAGGAAGTGTGAGTTGCTTGCTTTTAGGGTCCCATTTTGGAGCTTGAGTCCCATAGCCAAGTCCTCTCTTGTTGCTATTGTGATGCTCTTACAACCAGGAGAGTGCATCAGCGGCCTTGTTCCATTTGCAAGTTATGTCTAATTCATGTTTCACCTTTCCTAGGTCTTCTTTTAGGACTTTAATTATTTCATCCTTGTTATACAATTCATCCTTCATCTTTCCTAGGTTTTTTTCTAGAGTGATATATGTGTGATCAGCTTTCTTCTTTCCAGTTCCTAATTTCAATCTTAAATTTTTAGACCTCAGTTCTAGGACACTGTTATCAAGTTCAAGAACCTGGTTCTTCAACTCAGCATTTGTATTATCACTCTCATTTGCCCTATATTCTAGACTTTTACATTTTGCTTTGAGGGTTACGCATTCTTTAGACAGAACTTTCTTCTCATTGTTAATTATTTCAGACTCGTCAATGAAGTCTAGTAATAGCTCAGCCAATTTTTCTTTAGACAAAAATTTAATCTTGTCTTTGAGATGAAGAATACTTACCTCTTGTTCATCATCTGATTCTCTGATGGCCATCAGTGCCTGCTCCTCTTCAGTTTCATCTTCTGAGTCTTCATCTGAGGTTTCTCCCCAAGCAGCAACCGTAGCCTTGGTTGAACCTTTGTTTTGTTTTAGGTTAAACCCGTTCCTTCTTCATGTTCCTTCGTTCAGCTCTTTCTTTCTTCCACTCAATTTCCCATTGAGGGCAGTTCTTGATCATGTGATCAGTCTTACCACACTTGTAGCAACCCTCATTGGTCTATTTCTCTGAAGCTCTTATTTTGTTAAAGGTTTTACCTCTTGAAGAACATTTTCCTCTCATCAGGTTCTTTTTGAAATCCCTAGTGATCATAGCCACTTCATCATCTTCCAGATCTGCACCTTCAGCAATTCTAAGAGCTAAGTTTCTCTCCTTCTTGGGGGTATCCATCTTCATGGTTTGCCTTCTAATTTCATAAGCAGTCAAATTTCCAATCAGTTTATCCAGTCTAAGGGTAGCAATATTCTTGGATTCCTGAATAGCAGTGATTTTGCTTTCCTATATGACTGGCAGAACCCTTGTCAGAATTTTCTCAACCTTGTCTTCTTCAAGGATAATCCTTCCAAGAGACTCAAGTTTATTTGTTAAAGTAGTGAATCTAGTATACATCTCCTGCATAGTTTCTCCTTCCCTCGTAGTAAAATTTTTATATTGAGAATGCAGAAGTGTTTCTCTTGATCTTTTCACTTGAGGTGTTCCTTCATGGGCCACTTGCAGAGTGTCCCATATTTCCTTAGCAGTTGTACATCTTTGGATCCTACTGTATTCATCTGGTCCTAGTCCACACACAAGCCATTTCTTGGCTTTAGCATTTTTCTCTCACTTTCTCAAGTCTTCAGCAGTACAATCAGCCCTTGTCTTTGGCACATCAATTCCTTCAGCATTCTTCTTTGTGGTTGCTAGGGGACCATCAGTGACTATGTCCCAGAGTTCATAATCTTCCCCTATAATGTGATCTCTCATTCTGTTCTTCCACCAAGAATATTACTAACCATTGAAAAGTGGAGGCCTGGCAGTGGATTGCCCTTCCCAGTTCCTAGGTGGTTCACTCATTGTTGATCTTCTCCTAAGGTGTTAGCCTCTTCAAGGATAACCTGCTCTAATACCAATTGATGTTCTACACGTCAATACCACACAAGAAGGGGGGTGATTTGTGCGGTACCTAATTTTCGCACTAGAAGAACCTGGTTCTTCTAGATGTACTTACTATTACTGTTTGCGGAATTAAAGTGCATAAAATAAAGAACACAGAGATTTTTACGTGAAAAATACCTGGCTCAAAAGGTGAAAAAACCACGACCTACTACTCAGTAGGATTTTCCCAAACTTACACTAAAATCACTGAGCCAAAGCAGCATTTACAAAACCCTTGTAAATCTAAGGATTAAACTCTAATCCCAGTGTGGCAGCTAGCCTCTAACTGCTGCGACACTTTCAAGTTAGCCTATAACTTGAAAACTCAAAGTACCTATTACAATTGCTTCTACAAAAGCTGAAAGGTATAATACGAAACACCTACTACAATTGAACTAGAATAAGAATAAACACAATAGAATTGATTCTTCAATCTGGTTCATGTAGCTTCAAGAATGCATACTTAAATCACACATAAATTGCTTGCAAAATTGCCTAGCTCTTTTGCTCTCAATTTAGTTTAACTTCTGCGTATGTGCAATTGCCTGTAAAAGAGAACAATCATAGTTATTTAAAGAGTTAGTAATCAGAGTTTGATTGAGACTCAACTTCTGATCCTTCATCGAATTCGAGTCCTAGAACAATACAAACTCCAACCCTTATTCTTGATCCGGATTTAGTTCTCTTCACATAAGGAGACTTCATCTCCTTATCCTTTATGCAACCTTTTCGATCAGTTCAAAAGATATTGTTGCTCATCTTGAGACTTATCTTCTTCATGTGCATATCATACGTATAAGTAGATAACCACTGTATCTCACATGATGGACCTGGTCCATGACTGAGTTCATTTTGTCAATCTTAAAAACTTCACTTGAACTTGGGCCAACAAAGTTTAATGATACCATAACATCTTTTGGATTTGTGGAAAATATTGTTGATCGGTGTATATATCAAAAGATCAGTGGGAGCAAGTTTATATTTTTAGTCCTATATGTTGATGATATTCTACTTGCTGCTAATGATTTAGGCATATTACGTGAGACTAAAGATTTTCTCTCTAAGAATTTTGAAATGAAAGATATGGGTGAGGCATCCTATGTGATAGGAATAGAAATATTCTGTGATAGAGGATTATTGGGATTCTCTCAGAAAGGCTATATCGAAAGAATTCTACAGAGATTTAATATGAATAATTGTTCAGCAGGAATTGTTCCAATTCAAAAAGAGGACAAATTTAGTTTCATGCAATGCCCTAAGAATGATGTAGAACGAAAGGAAATTGAATCAATTCCTTACTCTTCAATTGTTGGTAGTCTGATGTATGCTCAGACTTGTACAAGACCGGATATTAGTTTTGCGGTCGGAATGCTAGGAAGATATCAGAGTAACCCAGGAATTGATCACTGGAAAGATGCAAAGAAAGTTTTGAGGTACCTGAAAGGAACGAAGGATTACATGCTCATGTATAGGAGATCCAAGCATTTGAAAGTTGTTGGATACTCGAATTCAGATTTTGCTGGATGTATTGACACTAGAAAATCCACGTTTGGTTATTTGTTCCAATTAGCTGAAGGAGAAATATCATGGAAGAGTGCCAAATAGTCTGTTGCTACATCCACGATGGAAGCAAAATTTGTGGCATGTTTTGAAGCCATAATTCATGCATTATGGCTGCGAAACTTTATTTCAGGACTTGGGGTTGTCGACACCATTACCAGGCCGCTGAAAATTTACTGTGATAATTCTGTAGCAGTATTCTTCTCCAAGAACGATAAGTACTCCAAGGGTGCCAAACATATTAGAATAGATCTCATGATTATAAATCCGTTAACGAAAGGTTTACAACCAAAGATATTTAAAGAACATGTACATAGAATGGGTCTAGGTTGTATTTATGACTGATGTATTTTGATGTTTAGACACTCTGAGCTCATTTATATATTTTTGATATACATTAGTGGTTTTATGTTTCTCATAATGGTGTACACATTATTGTTTTGAGATATTACAGGACAAGTCTCAAGAAGACATTATTGTGGATCATAATATTTTATAGCTTATGAACATGATATACTTGAAAATATTATGAAACGGAATACGCTATTGAAATATTTTACTCTAGCTTTTGTTTCTGTTAGTGTTTTTAGTCCTCTTTGAACTTTGAGATCCCTAAAAATGGAAAAGGGACCGATTTTATGAAGCAGATTTGCAAAACATCTTCTCACCTAATTGCTTTTTTAATCTATCTTGGCAATACGCAATGCCATTTCCAAACAAAATATTTACACAATATGTGTAACTTAACGCATATATTTCACCTTATGTTACTACTGTATATCCATGTATATATATATATACACTTATCTCTTGAAAAAATTGAATGAAGCCAATTCATCTAAGAAACAATATGACATTTGATTTGATAATCTTTAGGACTTGTATGTATCATAATACATTTTGCATCAATATGTAGTGGTTGCCTCATATTCTATAAAATACTCAACCTGGAAATGTTTTAAAAAACTGTGCTTCATAATTTTTATGCTTTTACACGTAATGTTAAGTTTGGATTCATCAATATGGTCAGCAGGTTAGATGAACAAATTAACCACTACATACTCACGAAGGGGTTATTATAATCACTGGACAATATATATTTTCTGCCCTTATTACAAGTTACAATATATGTTTATCTCTCCTTCTTGTAATTAAAAAAAAAATGGCAGCGCTTAGTAGATGTCTTTCTCTTTTCTATAAAGTGTATCCCAATTTGTTCTATTTGTGGCTTCTTCAAGTGCTAAGGCTCACGATACGCGATCGTGAATTACAAGTATATGGAAGTTTTGAACAAGAAGAGTTGTAAATTTGTGTTTAGAAGAAAGAAGCTTGTGGGGTTCATTGGTCAAGATTGTGCAATATGCTTATCAGAATTTAAGAATGGAGACAAGGGGAGAAAGCTGGAAACTTTTAAGCATATATTCCATGAAAACATGCTTGGAGAAATGACTATTAATGCAAAAGGATAGAATAGCAACTTGTCCACTTTGTAGGACTGTGATTATATCAGACGAAATAGTGGAAGAATATCGAAAACTAGAAGATGAAGGAAAAAGAGATCATAGCTTTGAGAAAGAGCTAGCTCTTCTCTTGCTATCTAGCTTGAACAGAGGGTATTGCCATTCTAGTTTCAGTTTTTTTCCCTTTCGTTGTAACTTTTCTAATTGATGATGCTTAAATAACAGAGTAGTTTGTGTCATCAAAATAGGTCAAACACAGGCAAGATTGAGAGGTAACACCAGGAATTTTTGTTCATTTACTAGAACAGAAGAGAATAATGAAATTGGTTAATCAAAAAGTGGAATTTCGGTTAAAGCTGTATTTTAGAAGAACTCGGGCTACTAATAATCAAAGAAATGAATAATAGAAATTGATTATGCTAATAATAAGATGAACGAATGAAAGCAAAGTAAATCAGTATATTCCAATATTGTATTGTGTTCCTACAAATGACCTATCTCTTCCTTTTTATAGCTATCTCTAAGATGTACGTTTTGCCTTTGTCATAATAAGGTCATTATAGACAATTAAAGGCATTAAATGTTACATTACATAATCATTGTAATTTAATACAGATTCTCTAACGTTTCTGGTATTTAATGCTTATTAAATACCGTATATGTACTCTTATGTGCTGTCAGATTCATTCTCCTTAATTTTTGGATTTAAATAGGTACGAGCGTTGAGCCTTTTGAATATTTGCCCGTGCCTCTGTTTATGCCTCTGCACGTATCTGTTGCAACTTGTGCCTCTTTTCTAACCATCGTTCTTTGACCAGCCTTCGTGTCATGACACGTCATTGTCGACGCCCCCTTTTTTTCCTAAAGCAGAATCGGGTTCACGACATTCGGGAAGACAACTCTTATTCCGTTTGGGAATTGGGTTTTTGGAGTTTGGAGAGTCGCCACCTAATGATTATAGTGCATTAGGACACTTTTAGAAGAATTAAAGATGCAGACCAGAGTTTTGGGTAAGGGGTTGAAATTAGCTCGAGGGGAAGGTGTTAGGCACCCCTCAAGATCCACTAGTGTGGTTCCCGACCATGCTACAATTGTGACTTTGAATGCAAATGCGAATAGACTAACAAGTATTGCAAACACAAAGTAAGAAGCAAAAAAGGGTTAAAAGAAGTGCTGAAATTCAGGAAGGGAGTAGTTTGGTTTTAAAGAAATGTGCAAGTAGAGGGAAGAAGTCAAGCAATTAGTACAACTAAACCAAAAATCGTGTGAGAAAACAGAAGTTGAAAGTGCTGCATCTTTTAAAGTTTTGAAAAAATAATAAAAGGAGAGGGGAGTCCTAGGTTTATACATTACATGGATCATTCGCACAACACTGGTACCCAATTGTACACATAGTGTTATCGTGTAATTATCATCTCCATGTCTACCCTTCCCACCCCTTTAAGGTATTAAAGCACAGAATAGTATCGTTTACTTATCGCATGTTAATACCCGTCCCAGTCCTATCAGTCCCAGGTTATTAGGACTTCTAATCCTAAAAGGAAAGAAAGGGATGGAGGCCTTTGTGGAGTTTAAAGGATAAAATTCTAGCTCGACATTCAAAACAAGTATCAAATAAAGGGAAGAATAAACAAGAAAATAAGGCTCAAACAAACCCCCAGAAATCAAATAATCATATAGTTTAGCATGCCTTGACAAATACTGATTTGGTCTTAAATTAAAATTAAGCAGTGAGGGGACTGGTTCAACACATATATTTAGATAGAAAGTCTGCATTAGGCAACTCGGATACAGTTGTCAAAGACTAACTCAATGATTAGTTAACCAAGTTTTTGTCTATGTGTTGAATAAAAAGAAACTAGGCAGAGGATCTACTGATTTCAGGAAAAATGTGCGAAAGAGTTACCAGTTTGACAGAAAGAAATAAATTTCAGACAAGATGCAAATTGATTTTAGAAAAGAGTTATCAGTTTTAACAGAAAGAAACGAGTTTCAGAAAAAGATGTGCAGACTGATTTTAGAAAAGAGTTATCAGTTGTTTCAAAAAAGATGCAGACTGATTAAAAGGTTTACGAGTTTCAGGAAAGTGCAGATTGATTATAGAAAAAGGTTTACCAATTTTAGCAGATTTCAGAAAAGAGGTAGAAAATTACCAGTTTTAGTAAAATAGATACGAGTTCCAACAATTGATATTGTTTTAAAATGAATGACGCTGTTAAAAATCGAGATTTCCTATAGGCATATTTTTTATACGTTTACTGATTTTAATACCTTTTCAGACATTAGCAAAAGTCTTATGCACATGATGTCTATATGCAACCTTATTATTAAACCTACAAACGGTTTGCCTAATGACATGTGTATATGCAGAAATGCAAGAGCCTATAGACATGATCTCTATATGTGTATTTGCGGAGGAATCAGAAATTAACCCATATAGGCATGGTATCTACCCTTTGTGCATAAAATAAATCCCATCCCATTTTTCTACTAAATCCTCATGAGTTTATTACAAATTATTACAGCCCAATAAATCAAACTGGAAATTAAAAGTGCATCAAAAGCTAACAGCTAGATCCGAGCAGCCTAATTCAACCTTAATATTTAATAATATGCGATTGAGCCACTTCCAGGATCCAGATTTCCAAAGCTTCTCTTATCTAAGGTGTTCAGAGATCCAAGGGATTTTAAGAACCCTAGGCAGTGCATACACCCAAGATATTCATAAAAATTGAGTTGTGCAGTGCGGAAGGGCCAGCCCTTATGTGTCCAAGTTCAGAGGGAGCTCCAGGGTCCCAAGGCAAGGCTCACACAAGAGGGGCAGAACTTAAATTCTAGGAGTTGAGTGTAAGTGCAATAGAAAAGGGTAGGAGGACTACCCAAGCAGGTTGGTGGTCATGCCCAGCCACAATAAGACTGGCACACCCTTGACCAACCTATGATCGAACATTTAAGGAGTACAGACCTATTTGGAGGTCAAGCCATGGCCTGAACAGTAATCAGGAATACTACCAGGCCAAGGCTGTTACTCAGCATACACACAATAGGGAATGGGGATGGGAAATTGACAAGCTTAGGACCCCAAAAGATCTAGTTCATAGACATGGACAATGATTTCAAGCATTGCCATGTTTTCTGAACCATAACTTAAATCATACAAAGGGGATATGAGGGTTTGGGATTCATAAAGTATCAAATATATGATAAGCAACTGACAGGATGCATATGTAATTTAAACACTGAACTACAAAGGGAAAGGGGAAACATATTCCAGCATGCTAGAAA
>MU757436.1:16227-33648 GCA_026770625.1 Nicotiana glauca | reverse complement strand
TGTCGAGATTCAGAGAAGAGATATTCGAGATAAAATAACATGAAACCCTAGTTGAGGAAAATAGAGTTTCTGAAAGCAAACATTAAAGAATCTTTTAGAAAAATACATAGAAGGTTCACACACACATAGATCCAGAACAGATTCAAAATAAATCGAAGGAACCTCAGAGATTAGGGTTTCGTAAGAAACCCAAAAGAAGAGATAGGATTTGGAAACCATCGATCTGAGTAGAGAAGTCGAGGATAGGCCTCCGATGAGCCTGAGAAGCCATAGATTAGGGATTAGATGAGAGGCGGCAGATAGGGTTTGAGGTGGTGTTGAGAGAGAGTTGAGGGAGGAGAGGATTCAGAGGCGGTGGTTGAGAGGAAATGAATTAGGGTTGGGGGGCTTGGTAAATTAAAAAAGGAAATAATGAAGGGTGGTCGTTGATCATTTAGATCAACGGCCTAGATTGAATAGGAAACCGAGCGGATCAGGTAGTCGGGTCAGGGGTTGGGTTAATTTGAAATTGGGCTGGGTAACTTTGGATTCAAATTGGGGCTGCAATGTGGCTATGATTGAAATGTAAATGGGGCCATAAATTAAATAGTCAATTTTTCCTGTTTTTTAATTTAATAAAATAGTAATACTGATTTTAAAAATAAATTAAATATACTGGGTAAATAAGTATTATATAAATATTAATTAAAAATGTTGGAATTAATTTTATAAACGCAAAATGCTATAAATTGCAAGGTAGGCTATAATTGCAATTGTATGCAATTTAGCTTTAAAAATACCAAATGTACTTGTAAAAACATGCAAAAATTACCTTAATTATATTTTGGTATAAATGTAAGAATGAAATAAATTATTCACCAAGAGTGATAATTTTGAGAATAATTATTGGATTTTGTTGTATCAAAATAGGCAACAAATTGGTTTTAAAAATCATTCAAATACCAAAATTCTTGGGTGTGCTTATATATGCACCAATATGCTATTTTGGAAAGATTTGGGTGTATAAAAAATACTTAGGAAAAAATTGGGTATCAACTGTCATCTTTCAATCACTTCAATATATATAGACTCAATTTTTTTCCAATACAGATAGTCCCCCTCCCCCTACTTGCCATTTATTCATCAATTGAATATTTGGGAAGTGAAGTTTATTAAAGCAGAAATATTTATCGCCTTCAGTTTTTCTCTGGAACTGTCGCTTCACTTATCACTTCTATTTAATGCCCATTACACGTGGCACCTTTTGGTTGATTCTGCGACTTTTCTACGTTTTTCAAGGCTTTTTTACGGCTGCACCAATTACGAAGCGACAGTTCTCATTATGACCTTTCCATCATTGCACATTTTCCTTCGACGGTTGCTTCTTAGTATAAATATAGTTTCACATAAAATTCAAAGCTTTCAAAATATTCAATTCTTGTTCTTCACCTTCCTTGTACTGTCTTGTCTTCATCAAACCCTAACCCTAGGAGAGTCACCATAGTTGATAACTTTCCTCTTGCCCCTAGTAGGAGTAAAAGAGGAGGTAGACTATGTAATTTAGGGTCTTCGTCCATACGTAGTTTTTCTCTTACTTCATCTAGTTCCAGCCCCTCTTCTAGAACCAGAGGTTCTATTTCACAAAGGTCTTCTTTTAGAGGTAAGGAATCCTCTGAACCTCTTCGTGAACCTTTAGTGGAGGAAATAGTTCTTGCGGAACTATCTTTCTATAATGATAGAGAGTCCCTTAGAAATCAAGTGTCCTCTTTAGATCGTGCTAATATCTACCTAACTCAGATCATTGAAGATCTAATTTCTTTAGTTCGTAAAGACTGCCATTGGAGTCATGACTACCCCATCATAATTCCCAATGAGAATCAAAGAATCACCTCCTATTTAACTGAATTTTCCTTTGTTTATACATATCCTTTCATATTAGGACACCTGCTATTGATCCTGTTATCCTAGAATTCTGTCATTTTTTCGACGTCTGTTTAGGTCAGATTGGCCCTATAGTGTAGAGGGTTGTTGCTTGTTTGAGGCATTTCACTAAGATGGTCGGTATGCCTTTTACTTTCTCCCGTCTAATTAACCTTTACTCCCCCAGACTCTTTCGCCAAGGTGTTTTTACTTTAGTAGCAAGGAGCAAAAGAGTTCTGGTCAATCCAGAGGATAGCAGAGACCGTGGCTGATACGCCAGGTTTGTTGCTGCCCCCACTATTGGTTTGGTAGGTGATGGAAATGTTCCCTTCTCTGAGAAGTGGAATTTTGCACATGAGTTTTTTTTAATAACTTTCTCATACCTTTTTTCCTTAATTTTGATGATCATTACCTTAATTTTCCTTTTCTTTTCCAGCAACCATAGGAATTATTGACGAAATTCCCAATTTCTGTAGTTGGGTAGGAAAGCTATTAAATACTGCCCCAATAGAGGGTAGATCTTGGAACAGCTTTCCCAACGGTTCGGTTGGAAAGTGAAAACTCATGGTAAGAGTTTTTTTTGGCTTCTTTTTTGGAACTTATTTTAATCATTCTTACTATCAGGATTTGCAGTTCGAGGGATTAGTGTTGAGGTGGCCGTAGCTTCTCTTATTTCTTTGGAAAGGGCCCAAGAGATAATTTTGGGCTCTTCATCGAAAAGAAAAGTTGCGAATGACCAAGACTCTGAAGAAGAGGAAGATGGATTTTCTTGGTAACAAGGCCACGAGCTCATAGACGTATCATTTCTGATGATGAAGCATCTTCCCCCCGTTCTATTCCTTTTGCCAAGCCTGTTGAAGCCCTGGTGGTGATTGCAGATGATGATGTTCCCGCTGCTGCTCATGATTCTATTGAGCAGCTTTTTTAATCGGGGGTTTGGTAGTAAAAGTTTAAGTCTGATTTTTGATGAAGCACCCCTTGCTTCTTTTTCTACTCCTGTTCCTGTGATACCTCATTTGTCAGTCGTGGCTGTTACAGTTCCTCCCCAGGTTGTTTTGGTTGTTTCTACAATACCTCCCTCAACAATTCCCCCTCTACTTGTTCATCACACTAAGGTTGGTTCCTCAAGTAGGGGTGCTACTATGAGGCAAGTCACCATTGAATTTCTTGCTGAGGGTAACCTTTTAAGGAAATCAGGTCAAGATGACGTGTGGATAAGCTTGACAGTCACAGTTCTTTGACCTTGATGAACGATATAGTGCATGCTTCTTTAAAGGTATCCCTTTTTCAAGCTGTAATTTATCCTTTTTTCTATTTTCAGAGTTCTCATTTTTTCTCTCTTTTTTTAGGTCAATTAATTGGCACAGAGATGATGAAAAGGGTTACCCTCTCAGAGTAATTAGTGCGTGACTACCAAGTGGAGGCGGATAATTGGAAAGAACAGTGTGAAAGTCTACAAATTGACGTGGATACATTAGAAGAAAGTAAATGTAGCTTAGAGCAGCGGTGAGGGCTTTGACTTAAAAGTTGGCAGTTGAAAAAGCTTCTTCAAATCAAGCAAGTAAGGAAAAGGCTCGTCTGGAAACCTCTTTTTCCAAGCAACTTTCCAAGGCAAGTGAAGAGATCAGAGAGTTGAAGGCTCTCTTGGGTAAAAAAGAAGCATATGCTGGTGAACTCGTGCAGACTTTGACTCAAACTCAAGAAGACCTCCGGGAATCTTCTGGCAAGGTTTTCTTTTTAGAGAGTTCACATGCTGCCCTTCAAATTTCTTACGATTCTCCCTTGGCTGAGAATGAGAAGCTAAAGAGTGAAATTGCTGACTGGGAAAGAGATTACGAAATTTTTGAAGACAAAACTGCAATTTAAGTGAGTTGGGAATTTATGAATTCTCGCCATGATACCCTTGTTGATGTTAGCCGGGAGAATTTTAATTTGGAATCTGAGTTAACCAAAATTAAAGAAACTATTGAAAAGACTCAACAGTGCCAAGATTTTTCTTCTTCCGTGGCTGAAACCTCTGAGAACATTGAAGATGATACGGGTATGGTGAGTGCCCCAATTTCTTCAAGTCAAGTTGAACCTGCTCCTGCTGATGACTCTGCTTCAGTTCCTTTTTCTATTCCCTAGTGACAAGTTTATGATGCACGATTTTTTTTTGTTTTTTGGTGGTATGTGGTTGAAACCCTGGGCTATTTTTTAAGGGTTTGTTAAAAACCTTAAGTCCCCAGTCCTTTTTATTGGGCATTTTGTATAAGCTACTTTTAGTTTATGACTAAGTTCACACTTAGTCTAAAATTTTTAATATTAAGAAGTTTGTTGTTTGAACTTCTGTTTTGTTTATTCTTTCCTTTACATTTAAGGACTTACTGAATTACTTGCATTTTTATTTTGTAAAATGCTTTCTTTATCTCATAAATATTTTAAATCAATCATGAACTTTATAAAAGAGGGCCCTTTTATATTCGACACTTAATGAAGAAGACGTCTCAACTTCATAATGGTGTTTATATACGACAAAAGAAATAGGAACACACATATTTCTTGAAATAACTTTGACAAGTTTTTATTTGAACTTCGCCAAGTTTTAAATAACACTTTACATGTATTTAAATAACATCTACAACTTTTTCGTAACTATTTTTCTTACAACAGATTTTTATGATAAAGTCAATAAATACAAAGTTGTTATGTAATAACCCATTTCAATATATGTATTTTAAATACAAGTTTTTTATTTACAACCTATTTCAGTATAGGTATTTTAAATACAAGGTTTTTATTTACAATCTATTTCAGTACATTGCCTTTAACCTAACTATGTAAGGTTTTGCTTTGGCCTTGGCTCATGACTGACTTTCATTGGCTTTTGCTCTGCACTTGATTCTTTCAATGAGTTGATTTTTTAGGCTTGAACTTTTGATTGTTTCTCAATCTTCTTTGCCTTCTTTATACATTTGTCTATGTATATATCATATAGTCCCCCTAGTATTTGAGCTTTGAAGTATGAAGTCTTGAGCACTTGATTACTCCTCTTGTTTAATCCCCTTCCTGTAAAGGAATAAAACACACGAGACTCGGAGGTACGATTTTAGATGAAGACTGCTCAACCCATATCAATTTCTATCAGAATAGGTATAACCCTAGACCGGGAATTTTAATTTATTCCACGTGCCTTGCAGGTCGTGATTCATCACTTAGTATAGGTTAGCTTTTTGCCTATCATCTAAAATCATTAGTAAAATTTTAGCAATTCAAAAATAGAATTTTAAAATAAAGATACCTGACCATAGGCATTCCTTAGAAATAGTATCGCTTTAGGTGAGCAACATTCCAATGTGAAGGTAATATCTTGCCATCCATTGTCTTCAGCTCGTATGCTCCTTTTCCCGCAATATCATGAATCCTGTAAGGTCCTTCCCAAGTTGGACTTAATTTTCTCGTATTAGCCGTCTTCGTGGAAAAAACTTTCTTGAGTACGAAGTCCCTAATCTTGAAGTATCTTAATCATGCCTTTCGATTGTAATATCGTTTCATGACTTATTTTTGTGCTATCATTCTTATTAATGCAGTTTCTTTTCTTCCTTCAAGTAAGTCAAGGTTTATGCGCATTTCTTCTTCATTAGATTCTTCTGACGCTTGCGCATACCTCAAGCTTGGTTCCCCTATCTCTACCGGAATTAAAGTTTCAGCTCCGTACACCAATGAGAATGGTATTTCACATGTGCTTGTTTTTATTGTCGTGCGATATGCCTATAAAATACCAGGTAGCACTTCTGGCCAATTGCCTTTAGATTCTTCTAATCGTTTCTTCGAATTGTTGATAATGACTTTATTTGTTGATTCAGCTTGTCCATTACCCACCGGATGGTAAGGTGTGGATGCAATCCTCTTGATTTGCCAGCTTTGAAAAAATTCTATGATTTGTGTGCCTATAAATTGTGGGCCGTTATTACACACGATTTCCTTTGGTACACCGAATCGACATATGATATTTCGCCAAATGAAATCTCTGACTTCTTTTTCCCATACCCGTTTAAATGCTCCTGCTTCTACCCATTTAGTAAACTAGTTAGTGAATACAAGTAGGAATTTTACATGTCCCTTTGCTTGTGGAAGTGGTCCCATAATATCCATTCCCCATTTCATAAAAGGCCACGGTGTAATGACCGGATGTAACAATTCTGCATCTCTATACATGTTGTTACCATATCTTTGGCACTTATTACATTTAGCCACGAAATTCTCCACTTCTTCTTCCATTTTAGGCCAATAATAGCATGTTTAAATCATGGTTCTTACCAGTGATCTTTCTCCTGCGTGATTTCCACAATCCCCTCATACCTCTCTGATTACATATTCTATTTGAGAAGGCCCGAGGCATCTTGCTAAGGGACTACCGAACTTTTTTCAATAAAAATTGCCTTGCTTTAAACAATATCGAGCAACCTTTTTTCGAAGCACCTGATCTTTTTTCTTGTCTTCAGGGACGGTACCATACTGCAAAAAAGCGACAATCTCGTGTCTCCAATCCTAGGTTAAATTATTGAAATTTACCTTATTTTTGTCTGGATCGAGTACCGAATGAAACAAATGAATTACAGAAGCATTTTTATTGGTCGCCACGTCTGCCGCAGATGCGAGATTGGCTAAGGCATCTGCTTCAACATTTTCATCTCTTGGTATCTGTGTGATTTTCCAGGTTTGAAATTGTCTAATGAAATCCCATACCTTTTCTAAGTATTGTTGCATTCATGCCTCCCTGCCTGTATAAGTCCCCAGCATTTGGTTAACCACGAGCTGTGGATCGCTTTTGATTACAATTTGATTAATACCAAGTTCTCGTGCCAGTTCCAAACCTGCAATCACAGCTTCATACTCTGCCTCATTGTTAGTTATAGAATGCCATTTTATGGCTTGACGAATGGTTTCACCCATAGGTGGCACCAAAACAATTCCTAAACCTGCTCCCTTCATATTAGATGAGCCATCAGTAAATAAGGTCCGAATTCCTGGATTAGACCCGCTGAACACCTGTAATTCTTTTTCTGCTTCTAATTATATCTCTTGGCTAAAATCAGCCAAAAAATCTGCTAACACCTGAGATTTTATCACTGTTCTGGACTGGTAAGAGATGTCATATTCACTTAATTCTATGGCTCATTTGGCTAATCTACCAGACAACTCATGTTTTTGTAATATATTGGGTAATGGATAAGCAGTTACTACGGCAATAGAATGACATTGAAAGTAAGGCCTTAGTTTTCTTGATGCCATGATTAGTGCAAGTGTAAGCTTTCCTAATTGAGGATATCGCGTCTCCGCGCCTAATAATAATTTGCTGACATAATAAATTAGAGATTATTTACCTTGATCTTCATGAACTAAGACAGCACTTACTGCTAATTTTGAGATAGCAAGATAGATGAGCAATCTTTCTCCAACCTTTGGTTTTGCGAGCAACGGCGGATTTGACAGGTATGTCTTCAAATTTTTGAGTGCCTATTGACATTCCTCAGTCCATTCGAACTTATCTTGCTTTTTAAGAGCTTAAAAGAATTTAAAGCACTTTTCTGATGATTTGGAGAAAAATCTCCCCAAAGCTGCAATTCTTCCTGTCAACCTATGCACTTCTTTTTTACTTATAAGTATGTCAGGGATTTCTTCAATGGCTTTAATCTGTGCTAGATTCACCTCAATACCACGGTTAGAAATAGGAAAACCTAAAAACTTACCTGATGCAACACCGAATGCATATTTCTCAGGGTTTAGTTTCATATTGAATTTTCGCAAGATCTGAAACGTATCAGATAAGTGTGATATATGATCCCCTAAATGTTAATTTTTAACTAGCATATCATCTATGTAGACCTCCATAGTTTTTCCCAAATGTTATTGGAACATCTTGGTCACCAGTCTTTGATACGTTACACCAGCATTTTTGAGACCAAAAGGCATTACTTTGTAGCAGTAAGTCCCTGTCTGTTATAAATGAAGTTTTTTCTTCATCTAAAGGATTTATTTTAATCTGGTTATAACAATATGCATCTAAAAAGCTTAACAACTCATGTCCTACAGTAGCATCAATTAGTTGATCTATATGTGGTAATGGAAAAGAATCTTTGTGACAAGCTTTGTTAAGGTCTATGTAATCTACACAAACTCGCCATTTACCATTCTTTTTTTATAACACAATAGTATTTGATAACCAATTAGGATACTTTACCTCGCGTATAGACACAATTTTTAGTAATTTTTGGACCTCATCTTGAATCACCTGATTTTTAAAAGTTTCTTGCTTTCTCTTCTTTTGTTTGACAGGTGTATATGAGGGGTCTTTATTTAACTTGTGATTCATTACCTCCGGTGGTATTCCTGTCATATCATAATGGGACCAAGCAAAACAATCGACGTTAGTTTTCAAAACTTCAATCAATTTACCTTTCATGTCCTGGCTTAGATTGACCCTGACGTAGACTGTCTTTTCAGGCCATTGTGTAAATAATACTACAGCTTCCAGTTCTTCAATTGTTGTCTTGATATTTTCATTTTCCTCTGGTTCTTGAATGAAATCGAGCCTTGAGTCCACATCTGTTCGTTCTTGTTCAGTTGAGGTTTGTGTTGTAGCATCCTCAACTAGATTTTGTAACTGCTATTTTTCTTCGTTCCTCGTACTTGAATCTGCTATGGATTTGATGCTCCTGGATGTCTGTTGATCCCCACGGATTTGACATATTCCCCATGGTGATTGGAATTTAATAACTTGATGTAAGGTTGACGAAATGGCATCCATCTCGTAGATCCATGGTCTCCCGAGAATTATATTGTAAGCCATCTCCATCTCTATCACCTGAAACTTTGTATCCTTGACAACTCCTTCTACGAATGTAGTGATTATTACCTCACCTTTCGTCGCGACACTGGAATTGTCGAATCCAAACAAAGTATGCACCTTGGGTACTAATTTAGCTTCAGCTTGCATCTCTTGTAGTACTCTTAGCAGAATAATGTTCACAAAACTACCTGGATCAATCAAAACTCGTTTCACATTAGTATCATGTACAAGTAAAGATATTACCAGTGTATCGTTATGTGGAGTTAATACGCCATCCGCATCTGCATCATCAAACGTAATACTTTCTTCCTCTAATACATGTCGCACCCGCTTCTCGTGGGTAATTGTGACTTTGGAAACTTTATTGGCTGTTGTGTACGTCACACTATTGATTTCTTTGCCTCCGCTTATAACATTAACGGTCCTTTTTGGAGAAGGCGGTTCAGGGGGGCTCCTGCCTATTCTTTATGTGTGCTTGTTTACCTTTCTCACTGAATAATTCGGTGAGATATCCTTACTTCAACATAGATAAACTTTACCCTGTAGCAACCTACAATCTGTCATTTTATGATCATGATCGGATTGAAATTCGCACTAGTGATCAGGATTGCGCCTGTTTGGATTCGATCTTATTTCTTTTGGCCACCGCACCTTATCAACCATGCTTCTTAAAATAGCTACGAGCTCGGAAGTACTTACATTAAAATTATAACCAGCAAATCTTGCCTTCAAGTTTCTATCATCATCCTGCGACTCTCGTGTGTTACGATCATTCCCAAACCTTGATGATGAACCTGTATCTCTATTCCTCGGTTTATGATCGTACCTTGAATTATCATGTTTTGATCGTGATTATTTTCCCGCTGGGCCCATATATGGTTCGTATATATTTTTACCGAACCTTTTTTCTGTTTTCGCCCGTCTCAAACTCACCTTTTCTTCTCTTTGAGATCGTGAGATAATATCTTCTTCTATCCTTAGCTTCGTGCTATACCTGTTGTAAACGTCATTCCATGTCATTGCTGGGAATTCACGAAGACTTTCCTTGAGTCGCCTCGTGGCTTCTGAGCTTTTCTCATTCAAATTACTAGTGAAAGCTATAGCTTCCCAATTATCTAGTATATGTGGTAACGTCATTCTTTCACGCTGGAACCTATCCACGAACTCTTTGAGAAACTCGGAGTCCCCTTGTTTGATTTTGAAAATATCCTCCATTCTCTTTTTGACTTTTTGAACTCCTGATTGTGCTTTGATAAATGAATCTGCAAGCTCAGCAAAAGAATTTATGGAATTTTTGGGTAAAAGAAAATACCACATTAATGCTCCCTTAGTGAGTGTTTCACCGAATTTTTTGACCAATACTGATTTAATTTCTTGTTTGGTCAAGTCGTTGCCTTTAACATCAGTTGTGAATGCAGTCATGTGGTCTCGTTGATCAGTCGTTCCATCATATTTTGGAATATCAGGCATTTTGAATTTCTTTGGAATTGGGAGAGGAGCAGCACTTGGCTTCCAAGGTTGTTGTGAATATTTGTCCATATCTATCCCTTTGATTACAGGCGGTACTCTAGGTATTTGATCTATGTGGTCACATTGCTCCTTGAACTGTTTCTACAATGTTAATTCTAAATTTTGTAAATCAGAATTAACTAAGTTACCTGGTTCTCCATCGTGCGACTCGCTGGGGATTCCACCACTACCCGAATTAGCAAGCCTGGAACAAGGGTTTTCCAAAGTGTTGTTATTTAGAATTGGTGTTGATGGTGCAACAGGTAACTGGCTGGCAAAGGCCTCAAGAGCTTTATTGACCTGTTGAGCGATTAGCTTTTGCAAAGCTTCATTGATAGCTTCATCGTTGTTAAATTTAGCATTTCATTTGAGTTAGATCCATCAAGAGTGCCTTCTTGAGATCACCGAGGGGAGCTTTGTGGAGAAGGAATCGGGGTGCAGTCTTCTTGTGAATTCCCCTGGAGTTGAGGGTTTCCTTGGTTTCCTTGGTTGTTATCATTAGAGTTTGACATGGTTGTTGATGCAACAAAAACGGTTAGGTTAGGAAAAAATAGATTATCATATTTTCGGTAACAGAACCAATTTGTTTAACCAAAAAGTAGAATTTCGATCAGAGTTGTATTTTAGAAGAACTCGGGTTACTGATAATCAAAGAAATGAATAATAGAACTTGATTATGCTAATAATAAGATGAACAGATGAAAGCAAAGCAAATCAGTATATTCCAATAGTGTGTTGTGTTTCTACAAATGACCAATCTCTTCCTATATAGCTATATCTAAGATATACGTTTTGTCTTTGTCATAATAAGGTCATTATAGATAATTAAAAGTATTAAATGCTACGTTACATAATTATTATAATTTAATACAGATTCTCTAACGTTTCTGGTATTTAATGTTTATTAAATACCATATATGTACTCTTCTGTGCTGTAGATTCATTCTCCTTAATTTTTGGATTTAAATAGGTACGAGCGTTGAGCCTTTTGAATCTTTGCCCGTGCTACTGTTTATGCCTCTGCTCGTATCTGTTGCAACTCGAGCCTCTTTGCTAATCATCGTTCTTTGATCAGCCTTCGTGTCATGACACGTCATCCTTCAATCACTTCAATATATATAGACTCAATTTTTCCCAATACAGAAATGAAGCTAGGCTTTAATACTATTGCACGTAATGCAAAATTTTCAATACATCAAGATTAACAAACTATGGAGTTGTAACCTAAAATCAATAGAAATCGACTAAAATATCAATACCGTGTGACAATTCTACAAATTTCACTACATTGGTCCTTGATATCCTGTTTAACCAAACCCCGTAGTTCGAATTAAATGACGGGAAAACAAACACTAAACTATTTCTCACAACATTTATCAAGAGAGTTGTTGTTCCGAAAAATTCTTCATGTACAACCCCTTGTAAGCTGTCCCATCCTACTAAAATCGGCCTGAAGAATGTAGATTTAAGGCGAATCAAACATATAGATCTAAACAGACACTCTGTAACGTACTCAACAAAGAATATTGAATTGCACAACCTAAGAAGCAAAGATTTGAAGAATAGCTTTTGAACACTGGAGCAATGAGAGTAAATCAAGATTTTAGAGAGAAAGAGAGAGAGAGTTTATTTGCATAATATCTGAATGAATCCTACAACGTTTCCCCCAATTGTTTATATCCAGTGGGTCTGTTAACTGCTTTCTAACGACCCTAACTACCTCTTTAACCGACTAACTAACTAGTGTAGTAATTGACTTATAATCCCCCGTACTTATTATTCATACAAAGATACCCCTAACAAAATATATTGTAACTGGTATGTAACAAAACTTGTCCCCTTAAGAGTCCTTTCCTCAAGGACAAACTGAGGAAACTGCTGCTTGAGAGAATGTACAATTGTACATCCATCCAAGTGTTGTCTTCTAATGGGTAGTGGAACCATTTAACCAAGACCTAAGAAATAATCATGTGCCCTTAGTCACTTCCCTGGTATCCAGTACTCTTTCTGGTTCTAGAACAATGCAACCATGTGGAGATAATGAGATACGCAAGTCAGGAACTACAGGTTTATGCCCCAAATGCTTCTTTAGTAACGAGACACGGAAGATGTTGTGTATCCTGGCATGAAAAAGGAGGTCCAACTAGTAAGAAATTGTGCCTATGTTCCTTAAGACTTTAATGGGACGAAAGTACTTAGCATTTAGCTTGTGATAGGAGTGTCCTTTTAGTGACATTTTCCTGTAAGGATGTAGCTTGACATATACCATATCTCCTTCTTCAAAAGATCTATGGGATATCTTCTTATGAGCTTGAGCTTTCATCCTCGCTTGAGCTAACTATAGATGATGCTTCAAGAGTTATATAGTATTTTCTCTTGCATGTAGGCTCCTATCAACCTCCTCCACTAAAAGCTGTCATACGGCAGGTGTAGTGGTGGTTTTTGACCATGTAATACCTCATATGGGGTCATTTTAATGGCAGAATGGTAAGTGGTATTATACCATCACTCTGCAAGGGGAAGCCACTTTGCCCATTCCTTAGGCCTATCGCTGCACATGCACCTGAGGTACCCCTCCAAACACTTGTTGACAATCTTAGTCTACTCATCTGATTGAGGATGATAACGAATTATTGCGCGGAAGTGCTAGTGTGGGACAATCTACTTTGACTCGTTTTGCAGAGGAGTGGAGTTGTACTCCTTGAACCTCAAATAGAGCTTGTCAAAACTTACTCATGAAAACCACATCTCTATCACTCATTATAGTCTGTGGTAAGCCATGTAACTTGTATATATGATCCAAGAAAAGTTTAGCTGCTGTGGTCGCCTTATAGGAATGTACCAAGCTGACAAAGTGGCATACTTACTCAATTGATCCACCACTAACAATATGACAGACTTAACCTTTTGAGGTATAGGAAGAGGTTGTAAGAGTCCAAGATAGCTAACATTTTCCCCTTTGCACTTCTGACAGACTTCACATTGTCTGATATGCTGGTATAGAAGAAAGAAGCTTGTGGGATTCATTGGTCAAGATTGTGCAATATGCTTATTAGAATTTGAGCATGGAGACAAGGGGAGAAAGCCGGAAATATATTCCATGAAAACTGGTTGAAGAAATGGCTATTAATGCACAAGGATAGAAAAACAACTTGTCCACTTTGTAGGACTTTGATTATATCAGAGGAAGCAGTGGAAGAATATCGAAAAGTAGAAGATGAAGGAAAAAGAGATTACAGCTGTGAGAAAGAGCTAGCTCTTCTCTTGCTATCAGGCTTGAACGGAGGATATTGCCATCACAGCTTTTCCAATTTTTGGGTTTTCCTTCTGAAGTAGCCTTTCCAATTAATGATGCCTAACTAACAGACACATGCCAAACAGATAATTTCACAAACATTTATCATTAGGGTCATCACATTATCACTCATAAGAAATTAGATTCAATGTGATAGTTGTTTGGCCCTGCAGCCTTTCTTTGCATGCTCTTTCTCTATACACCATTTCTTTTCAGAAACGGTAAATGCCACTATGCCAAGTCCTGTGATCATTGCAGGTAAGCCGCCTATCACAGTTTCCACATCTAAATAAGTAATTTTTAAAGAAGTTAAAGTTTCATGATTGCAGGAGCAGCTTATCAAAAATTTAAAATAAGGCGACATTACTTATATCCTGAGACAAGAAACTACTAGCAGTCTTGGAAAACTCACTCCTTGAAGATAATCAGAGAATTGGAGGAGGCTCGTGGGCAGCCTAACAATTGCCCAGCCAATTAATAGAAATATGCAGAAATACAGTACATTGAACATCTCTTGCACTTTCTTGTCTTTGATATGATAATGAACTTCTCCAAGACAGTTGCATTATTTAACACAAATTCTGAAAGTTTGAAAACCTGGTCATAGTCCTGTTCGGTATGATCCTTCAAACACACCCCGGAGGAGTTGACAATCTTAACATTCTTGAGGTTGGGAAACACAAAGATTGAAATCCAACTCTGCAAATCAACATTATCTGCTTTGGCCAAATAGCTTAACTCAAAGTGGCACTGGGAACCATCAAACTGGAGACAGAATATATTCAGGACCAAATGCAGGTCAGCCCAATAGAAATTGCACAAAAGTGAATTTCTAAGCAACATCAATGCACAAAAATCCTCGATTGTAGACAATCTTTTGCATGTATAAAAGAAATACTCGACTTGGAATAGCTGACACAAGAATTTGCATTGGTGAAATTTGTGCAAAGGGTTCTTAATTGTATAATGCTTACTTCTGCAACTGTCCCATAAAAATCAATCCGAGATAATAAGGACTTCTGAGTTATTTTTAGAAAATTATGTTCTCCACAAGCAAGAATACAATTATTTCCTGTACAAAAAGAATATTTTGTCTATTCTCTCTAGCTAGTACCTATTTTATGAAAAATATTACTCCCGTCATTTCAATTTGTATTGCACTCTTTCTTTTTCACTCAATTTAATTTTTAATTTAGAAATAATTTAACTTTAAATTTCCTATTATATTCTAATTAAATGACTTACAATCATACACAAATATCTATGGCTTGTTTCTTATTTTAAACCATAAAATTTTAAAAACTTTTATTCTTTTCTTAAACTCCATATGGAGTCAAACATCACCACATAAATAAGGACCGACAACGACGGAGTACTAAATAAAAGAATTAGAATGTAGTATCAAATATTTTTTGTGACTAGAAACGCCGTTGAGTGCGACATCCACTACTCAAGCCAGACAGCAATAGAAGTGCAAGTTCCTGCTGAAAGATAGTAAACGCCAGTCCTTCATCTTCAACTTTCCAGTGATCTTCCACCATATTTTCCGGTATAATCACGCTCCGGCAAAGCGGGCAAGTTCCGTGTCCCTTCCCATGCATTAGCCATTTATTTAAGCAATTTTCATGGAACATATGACTGCAACTTTCAATCTTCCTCCCTTTATCTCCGTCCTCGAATTCGCATAAGCAAATCGCACAATCAAGTGGTTCTGTAGAAGCTAACCCCATTAACTTCTTCCTTTTTTTGTACACAAATTTAGAGCTCTTCTTGTTTATTATTTTCCTGTACTTGTGTTTTTCTTGTCTCTGTACGTATAAACTGACTGAAACAAGAGAAACCAGCACTAGAAACCGTAGTACTTTAGGAAGCCATGAATAGAATAAAATGTTGATCAGTTCGTTAACATGAGAGAAGAATTTAGTGAGAGCCAGCATTTTTATTTCTACTTTGGAGGATTTGCTGAAAAGAGGAGCTCTATTTATATAGTTTAAGAAGAATCAAGGTGAATGGTAGTCTTTTTTGGAATATTAAAACGTTTTGGAGGTGGCGGCTGTCTTATAATTAAACATATTTATTATAAGTGTCCAATTTACTTATTTATTTTGGTTCAAAATAAGTTTCCACATGTGTAATCAAGAAAGAATTTAATTTATTTTTATAAACTAAACCATATGTACAAAACAACAACAACAATACAGTATATTCACACAAAGTGGGGTCTGGAGATGGTAATAGGTACACGGGCATTACCCCCACCTGAAAGGGCAGAGAGTCTGTTTTCAATCGACCCTCGGCTCAGGAGAAAGGAAAGAGAAAGAGGAGGAGAAAGAAAAAGAAAAGCAAAAGAGCTATGTACATATCCCTAAAAAGTTTTCTTACTTCTCACATTAAATGTTTAGTAGAGGTAGTTTAGTCATAATAAATATTTTTGTATAAAATTTAATATTTTTTTAATGGACGTGCTAAAAGTAAATTGGACAGTTATTTGTGAACCGGAAGGAGTACTTATCAATATACAGAACGTCGTACGATGTATGTTAAGATTATTCAAAACTTTATTAAAGGCATGTTAAAAAGAATGTGCCTAATTTTAAAGCTTTCCAACGAAGTTTCCTTTTCATAACATGATTTATTTCTTCGACTTTTTGACGTTGGTTATTTGGAATTGTTAACCTATAACCTAAGGTTGTACGGAATATTGAAAAATGGATTTTGTCATATTAAGTTAAAATTATACCAAATTATTTACCACTTCCTGTAAGTTAATAATCGCTGATTATTAAATAGAATTATCTATAATTATCTTCAAATAATCTTATTGTATAAATATTTTTACACTAGTCAATAAAAGTTAGGTTGTCTACATTGTACCTTATGCGATCCCTTTCCGGACCTTGATTCGATGCAAGACATGCAACAATATGTCGTTCAAATCCAAAGGAAAAGTATTATAATTGAATTAGAGTTACGGATAGTGCGTTATATTTTTTATGTGTGGATAGTGTCTTTAGACAACGATAAGCACTATACGGTCAACTTTTAGAATCGTGAATACTAAAATTCTTTTTTTCTCATATTTATAGGAAAGTCTGGAATTTATTACTACTAATTATTTGGTCAGATTAGTCCCATTATACAAATCTAAAGGGACAACTACGTTTAAAGGGAAAACAATACACACGCATAAATATAACTAGGGGTGTACATAGGTCGGGTTAGTTCGAATTTTTCAATTACCAAACCAAACCAATAATGTCGGATTTTAAAATCTATAAACCAAACCAACGAAATCGGGTTTTTCAATCTCGGGGTTTTCGGATTTTTCGGATTTTCGGATTTTTTTTTTCGATAAGTCTTCATAGGACAAATATATAACTTGTGCTCACATACTTCTCTAATCCTACAAGGATACAACTATATAATATATTTTTCAAAAAAATAATACATTAATATGAGATGCGTCATAACATTATACTAAAATCCATAAAGAAAATATTACTAAGTAATAAGCCATAATAAATATTAATATAATTCAAAAGTGTTGGAGACTTTAAGCCATTTGGCTTTAAAGTAGAAGAAGTGTGAATTGGAAATGGAGGGAAATAAAATGGAGGGAAAATGAAAATTTGAAGAAGTGAATTTTGTCTTGCACTTTGTCCCTCATTGGTGAGGGACAACCACATTTGTGTGCTTATATATAGAATCACTACTTAAAACTCTTAAAAGGAGTTGAAGAGAATGAACCCTCACGCCGTCGTCGTCGCTCGGCTCGGCTTCGGATTTTCGATCGATAAGATTATTTTTTGGACAAAATTTATTTAATTATTCAATAATTAATTAAATACCAAATCAGTGCTGAAAGTACGCCAGAACTCTGCTGAAA
>MU757432.1:84826-129068 GCA_026770625.1 Nicotiana glauca | reverse complement strand
CATAGAGTATTGGAAAGTGGTAAAATTAAAAAGGAGGCAATTGGGGGTATAACATGATAGAAATTCCTCACAAAAAGGGGCCTAAGATCATAATGCACCTTTAGTGTTTTATGATATGCTCGAGCCAAGCTAGGACTTCAGTTTCGTCTCTAATTCTCAATTTTAATTCGAAATTTCTTGCTCAATAGATTGAAGCACTAAGAGTTCTGGAAATTTGTGAAAGAGTAAGGAACAACCTTATTGAGGTATGTATGGCTAAAACCTCCTTTTATTAGAAATCGAGCTTCGTTGGTGCTTACGGACGTGTGGTAAGAGTTGAATTGGCTAGTGTATTGATTGTTATTGTGAAATCAATTGATTTACATATATCTATACATATTCGTGAAGGATGTGCCTTAATATGAACAACGTGCCAATCTTGATTATTAGAGAATGAAGAAAAGTATAATTATTTGTTGAAATACTTGGGCTATAAGCCGACATTGAAATAAAGAACTATTCATGGTAGCTATGCACCCACTTACCTATGATTTCAACTTGAAATATCTTTGATATACGGGTCTATGATCACAACTTATAAACTAATATTGAAAAGGGAAAATGATGTGATGATAGTGGCCATGAGTGCCCAGAAATTTGTTATGATATGTGTGGAATAAGGATTCGGAGGAGTTGACTAATAATAATGGAGAAATGCCTAGGCAAGGCGACCTAGCCGATCGGGTGGTGATCGGATACCATGTCGTACACATGGTGGAAATGTGCTGATATTGAATCCCGTATAAGGGAAACGAAATATTGATTGAAAGTAATGCCTCCAATGAGGTGACCTAGCTTGTCGGGTCATGACCGGACTCCGCTCGAGATGGCGGTGGTGATGAGAACAGTGGTGAACATGTGACAAGATTGCCTTAATCGGTGTTGTGGAAATTGTATGAAGAATTATATGAATTGTTTCTTTTATTTGCCTGTATTAATTGCTTGTATCTACTTGATAGTTTTTTCTAGTAAAATGGTGTTTGGTTATACATACTAGTACAATTCAAATGTACTGACGCCCCTTTTGCCGGGGGCGCTACATTCGTGTTATGATTGTAGGTGGCCCCATAGCGGACAGTGCAGACCGTGTGTAGCGGAACATTCATCTACTCGAAGTCTCGGTGAGCCCCTTATTCTTCCATGGGGCTGCATGGTGTATCTTTTGTTATTACAGCTTTTTATTTTTGAGGTATAGCCTGGGCCTTGTTGCCGTCATAGTCATTCTTATCTGTTGTGTCCTTAGAGGCTCCAAAGACACTAGTGTGGGTTAGGTACGGGTTTTGGGGAGTCCCCTATATGTATATGATGTAATTCTAAAACTTGTGATCTCCTTAAGCTGTAACTCTAATAGAATCCATGAAGCTAGCTTATGAACGACAAATTTTTATGATATGAAATGAACCAGTAATGTGGTATACCCCGTGTATTATCGTTCAAATTAACCAAAGGCATGAGTTTCGCATTTCATATTGAGTCGGGGTGAAAGTGTTCGGTAATGCTTGGTCAGTCGGGTTCACTTGATTGAGCGCCGGTCGCGCCTTCCGAGGTCAGGGCGTGACAGAGAATTTCATTCTACGGTGTCGGAGTGCCAATGAGGCATAGGTGGTTCTATTGGTTTTATTAGGTGAATTGCAGTTCGAATAAGAGTGAGTGACTTGAGAGAATGGTTCTAATGTGTTTAAGAGCCTGCATACATCAATTGAGTCTTCTAAAGTTACATATATGGTTAGAAACTGTGTTTTCATTGGAAGATGTCAAGACTTGTGTTATTTCTATGTTAATTGTGGGACTCTATGTATTAGTATCAGGAAGGTAAAGGTAACATATGTGGATTCGCAGGGAGTTCTTTAGAGTAAAGCATTCTGGAATGTGGTGTTTCTGGGAATAGTTAAGAGGGTATTCAGCGACTTATGAGTCTTAGACACTGTGGTTTTATGCTTGGTTCTCATGTGGTAAACCTGGGTTGAGGCATTAGGGAGCTGCAGCAAGAGGGAATATCAAGTTAAAGATGAATTAGAAGGAAATTTAGATAGATGGAGTAGTTTGATGGTAGACCAAATCGGTATGGTAAGAATATGATTAACCCCTTGTGTGCGTTCGAGGTAATGAGTTTTTACGGGTATCTTGTAGCAATGCTCTTGGGTTTTGATGTCTTGCTTGTTTGGTAGAGTTTGGAGGATTCAGTCCTGGCAGGTCTGATTTGTGCAAAGAGAACTCGGAGAGTTCTTGATGGTTTTTACCGCGGTTTGGAGATGTATATTTTCTATGGCCATGCGGAGCATGCGATGCATAGTGATTTACTTCTAGATGGGATCAATGGAAAGTTCTTGGTTAGTTGAGTATAGTTGCTTATGGCTCGGAAGGGATATTAAGTTCTTATGTGTTTGACCAGGCTAGGATGGTTGTCCTTGTGTGTTATAGGAGGAAGTGTGTTATTATGGAACCAAGTAAAGCTGTTAGCCAAGTTCAGTGTGAGCGGACTCGGCTTGAAGTGTGTGAAAGGATTTAAATAGACTTATGGGCCCCATTTGAGTTAGATGTGTTCATTTCAATATAGCGCTCCTCAAGGAGGAGTGTTGGAATATCAGATGTTGTTCCGTCATCGTCAAATTCATGTATATTATGATTGTGCCATGTGAGTTGTGAAACGGCTCGATAGATCCCTATGTGTTGAGTCTCTGTTTAGTGATGATGTTACTCTTGAGATTCAGAGTATATATATCGCACCTCAGTTGTGATAGAGTTTTGTAGCGTATGGCTCTATTGGTCTCCCGAGGATGGTATTACGGGCTTAGCGTGCTTGTGACCGATATTCGATAAATTGTAATGGTGAGAAATTCAGCTCCGTGTATATCTCCTTATATGAATATTATGATGGGATCGGGTGGCACGCCACCACGGGTATGCTATTTGTATTGGGTTGCATGCCGCAATAGGGTGATGTTGAGTAAGGCTCCTATATTTATTTTTTCTTGTGTTTTGGTTCCTATTTTCCAAGGAAATCCATGTTAGTTGTATGAGTTGAGTAGTCCCTTCCTAAGTCATTTCCTTATGCATCATGTTCGAGTTGAGGCCTATTGGCGCGTTGTGGCATCATGTGAGATTGTTGGTAATGCCTGGGGTGACATATTTCCTGAGCAGTTCATACTGGGCGAGACAAAATTATGGTATCAGCGATCGATTTGATAACACTATGTAAAAGTATATTATAGGACAATTACCAGTATAATTCGCAATGAGATAATGATTTTAGTCAAGAGGAAAGATTCAATGTTTGGTTAGCTCTGCAGTTGGTTAGAAATTTCTACACATATCCTCCGTTGTGGTGGTATCGCCAACATTATAGCAGGATGTGTGTATATATATCATAAGGTGCATTGGGAGCATCAGATTTGTGGAATTTTGGCTATTAAGGTCCAGGGAGTGTCATTGTGGTTAGGTGATGAATTATGCGGTGCATGGTGCTAATTCAGTAAATGTATGCAGTCATGTTTTGGCACATCGTGTGGTAGTTGATGGGGTGTTTATATATTGGAAACAGGCATGGCAGAGGATTTCGGATGTTGAAAATCTGGTTCTAAGGCCCATCTTCTTGAATGAAAGAGGATATCTTCAGAATTGTTCGAGCAAGTGTACTCAACTGGGTTGTGGTAGCACGGGTAGGTGCACGAGGTATTAAACAATGATTATAGATAACTCCATAGCAGTTCTTAGCACGTTCGACGATGAACGTATGTTTAAGTGGGAGAGAATGTAATGGCCCGACCGGTCGTTTTGAGCTCTAGCACGTCGTTCAACTGTTTGAGGCCTTCAGCATCTTCACTTCATGTATTATGACTTGTACGCATGGTAGGAATTGAATTCCATGAAATTCGGAGTTTATTTGGAGAAAGAATTCTCATTTCGGAAGCTTTAAGTTGAAAAAATTGACTAAGATCGAATTTTTGAGTGAACAACCTCGAAATCAGTATTCGAAGGTTCCAGTAGGTTCGTATGATGATTTTGGACTTGGATATATGTCCGGATCGGTTATTGGAAGACCTGGGAACATTTCGGCATCTATTGTAAAATTTGGCATTTTTGAAAGAATTTCATAAATTTGGGTGGAAGTGCATATCAGTGTTATCAATGTCCGTTTTGGATTCCGAATTGGGAAATAGCTCCGTATGGCGATTCTAGTGTTGGGAGCACGAACGGAAGTGCATTCAGAGGTCTGTGGGGTCCTTTTGGAGTCATTTGGCTAAAGTTAGAAATTTGAAGGTTTTTGAGAAGTTTGACCGAGAGTTGACATTTTGATATCAGGTTCGGATTCTGATTCTGGAAGTTGGAGTAGGTCCGTAATATCGAATGTGACTTGTGTGCAAAATTTGAAGTAATTCTGGAATGATTTTGGTAAGATTTGAGACACTTAGTCTCTTTTAAGGACGCTTTAGTTGGAAAAGTCAACCGGATGTTGACTTATGTGTTAGAGGGCTCGGATGTGAGTTCCGATGGTTCGGTTAGCATTAGGATGTTATTTATGACTTAGGATCATGATCGGAAGGAGTTTTGGAGGTTCGTAGTAGATTTAGGCTTGAATTGGCGAAGTTGATATTTTTGCGATTTTCGGTTGATAGGTGAGATTTTGATATAGGGGTCGGAATGGAATTCCGAGAGTTGCAGTAGTTCCGTTATATCATTTGGGATGTGTGTGCAAAAGTTCATGTCATTCGGAGGTGGTTTGGTTGGGTTTTGATCAAAAGAGTAATTTAGAAGATTTTGAAATTCTTACGCTTGAATCCGATGCGAATTTGGTTTGTGATGTTGTTTTGAGCGTTCTGAAGGTTGGAACAAGTTTGAATGATGTTATGGGATATGTTGGAATATTTGGTTGAGGTCCCAGTGGCCTCGGGTGAGTTTTGGGTGGTTAAACGGACTATTTCATCTTTGGAAAAGTTGCGTATTTTTTTTAGCTTCAGCTGTGCACTAGAAAATTTCTGGTGCGAGGAGCCCAATTTGGAAGCTCATTACTTGTAATCTATAAGGAACCAGAAAAATTGCAAAACATGATAATTGTAGCCCTTGGATTCTAGTTTCCAGAAAGTTAAACCATTCATAATTTGGATATTCTATGAGAAAGTTATAATTGATCGAAATTGGCTAGTGGAACAATTTCGACAGAATTTTTTGATGTACTTTAGAAGCTCATATGTCGGAATATATAAAGAGTTATATAGTGTACAACCTATCAAATGAAAGATCTTCTAGTGTAGTTTTTAAATCATCAAACTGTTGGTCATTTGGATAATTTTAAAAGGGGTTATGGGTGTTTTAACAGAAGGTATACAATAAGGGAAAATGCTAAGAGGATGTACAACCTGCACAGTGCAAGGTACAACTCGATGAAGCCTGGGCAGAATGTTTTTAAGTCTTCTTGTCCGCGATTTTGGGTATATTTTCCCCCTTAGTTGCTCATTTTTGAAGGTTCTTGAATGAAATTAACGAAGCATTCAAGAAGAATCGATTGGAGGTAAGATTTTCAGACTTAAAACTCGTTTATATTGGGAAATCCACCTAGAAATTCATGGAGTTTAAGCTAAAAATGGAAGAACTAGGGCTTGAGATTTTGAACTTTTGATTTGGGATTTGAAATACCATTTTAGGTCAGATTTGAGAACATTTGGTATGTATGAACTCGTGAGAAGATAAGGAATCTAATGATGTAAAAAATTCTGAGTTTCGAGAAGTGGGCCCGGGGCTTGGGTTTTGCTAATTTTGGGATTTTCGATATTTTTCGATTGTTTTAGCTTGGGATTTGTTCCCTTAGCATATTGTGATGTATTCGTTCTCATTTTGGATAGATTCGACGCGCGTGGAGGCCAATTTGAGGGGTAAAGGCATCGTGAGTTAGAAATATCGTCGATTCGAGGTGAGTAATAATTGTAAATAATATCCGTAGGGTTTGAAAACCTAGACTGCACATCGTAGTGCTATATTGAGGTGAGACACGCGCTGTATGATAAGCGTGGGGTCTTTTACTAATGGGGATTGTGACTTGATCTGTCCTGATTGATGATTTTACCGTGTATTTGACTGAAACTTATTTGTTATCCTCATGATTTTGGTTGATTGCCATATTTGGGCTTCGTGCCAACTATTTGAACCCTTCGGGGATTTTTATCACAGTTTCCTCACTGTTTTGGCTTATTACTTGAACTTAGTCTTATTGATATCTACTATTTTACAAACTTAGCCACTTTTACTCAAATTTGAATATTAAATGATATTTCTAAATGAGGTTTTGGGCTGAGAACTACTGTTTTACTAATGTCCGAGGGGCTTGTGATGATTTTTCTGACTGAGTGAGGCCGAGGGCCTGTGTTGTGAGGATACTATCTATATGGATCGAGCTGCGCGCCACGGCAGTGTTACACTGATACTAATATGAGGCCGAGGGCCTAGATTTGATGCCACGAGATTGCTTGATATTGCGCTTGGGTCATAAGGGGCCCCTCCCAGAGACTGCACACCCCCCAGTGAGCACCGTCTACGAAATATATGGATCGAGCTGCACGTCGCAGCAATATTTGGATCGGGCTGCACGCCGCAGTGGTGCTGACACTGTTTTATGTGTTTACTTTACTACATTTGTCTGCCATTATCTGCTGTTTGTGCTACTTCAACATTCAAACTTGTTCCAACCAATCCTAAAGCATCATTCAAACTTGTTCCAACCTTCAGAACACTCAAAACAACATCAAAACACCAATCTTTCATTGGATTCATGCCTAAGAATTACAAAATCTTCTAAATTACTCTTTTGATAAAAAAAAACCCAACCAAACCACATCCGAATGACCTGAAATTTTGCACACACATCCCAAATGACACAACGGAGCTAATGTAACTCTCAGAATTCCATTCCGACCCTTTGATCAAAATCTCACTATCGAACCGAAAACTTCAAAAACTCAACTTTTGGCATTTCAAGCGTAAATTAGCTACGGACCTCTTAAACACAATCCGAAGAAGCCCTAAGCCCGAAATTACCCAGCGAAGCTAAAGTAACCATCATATTTCCATTTTGAGGCCGTAAACACTGTTCCGACTACGGTCAACTTTTCAACACTTAAGCTATCATTCAGGGACTAAGTGTCCCAAAACTCTCAAAACTTATAACCGAACATCCCGATAAGTCAAAATAGAAGAAATAAACAAGGGAAAAATAGTAAATAAGGGATCGGGGCATAAATTCTTAAGACGACCGGCTCGTCACATCCTCCTACACTTAAACAATCGTTCGTCCTCGAACGAACATGGAGACATACCTGAAGTAGTAAAACGATGAGGGTAATGACTGCGCATATCCTGCTCGGTGTCCCAAGTCGCCTCATTAACCGGCTGACCATGCCACTGAACCTTCACTGATGCAATGTTCTTTGACCTCGAATTTCTAACTTGCCTGTCCAATATTGCCACTGGCTCCTCAATATAGGATATATCCTTGTCTAACTAGACTGAACTGAAATCCATCACGTGTAACTGATCACCATGATACCTCCGGAGCATCGAAACATGAAATATAGGATGAACTCCTGCCAAGCTGGGAGGTACGGCAAACTCATAAGCAACCTCCCCAACACGCCTAAATATCTCAAAAGGGCCAATAGACCTCGAACTCAACTTCCCTTTCTTCCCGAATCTCATAACGCCCTTCATAGGTGAAACCCGAAGCAGAACCCGCTCTCCAACCATATAGGAAAAATCATAAACCTTCCAGTCTGCAGACCTCTTCTGTCCGGATTGGGCTGTACGGAGTCTATCCCTAATCACCTTAACCTTCTCCAAAGCATCTTGAACTAAGTCTATTCCCAATAATCTAGCATCACCCGGCTCAAACCAACCCACCAGGAATTTGCACCGTCTACCATACAAAGACTCATACGGTGCCATCTGAATATTGGACGGATAGCTGTTGTTGTAAGCAAACTCCTCCAATGGAAAGAACCGATCCTAAGACCCTCCAAACTCAATCACACACGTATAGAGCATATCTTCAAGAATCTGAATAGTGCGCTCGGACTGTGCGTCTGTCTAAGGGTGAAATGTTATACTAAAATCCATGCCAATACCCAACTATTGCTGAACGGCTCTCCATAATCGTGATGTGAACTGAGTACCTCTATCTGAAATGATAGATACTGGAATACAATGCAGATGAACAATCTCCCGAATATAAATCTCCGTAAACCGCTCTGAAGAATAAGTAGTACACACAACAATAAAGTGAGCAGACTTGGTCAGCCGATCCACAATCACCCAAACAACATCAAACTTTACCAAAGTCCATGGAAGCCCAACTACAAAGTCCATGGTGATCTGCTCTCCGGAATCTCTATCTGCTGAAGCAACCCACCTTGTCTCTAGTGTTTATACTTCACCTGCTGATAGTTGAGGCACCGAGCTACAAAAACAACTATATCTTTCTTCATCCGCCTCCACCAATAGTGCTGCCTCAAATCCTGGTACATCATCACAGCACCCGGATGAATGGAATACCGCGAATTGTGGGCCTCCTCTAGAATCAACTCCTGAAGCCCAACAACATTGGGTACACAGAGCTAACCCTGCATCCTCAATACTACGTCCTCGCCAATGGTCACATCTCTGGCATCACCATGTTGAACCTTTTACTTGAGGACAAGCAAATGAGGGTCATCATAGTGACGCTCCATGATATGATCAAATAAAGAAGACCGAGAAACCATACAAGCTAGAACCCGACTAGGCTCAGAAAGATCCAATCTCACAAACTGGCTGGCTAAGGCCTGAACATCCATTGCCATAGGCCTCTTTGATGCTGGTAGATAAACCAAACTCCCTAAACTCTCTGTCCGGCAACTCAAAGCATCAGCCACCACATTGGCCTTGCTCGGGTGATACAGAATTGTGATATCATAGTCCTTCAGCAACTCTAACCACCTCCTCTGGCCAAATTTAAATTCTTTTGCTTGAACAGGTGTTGCAAGCTCCGATGGTTAGTATAAATCTCACAAGGCACATCGTATAAATGATGGCGAAAAATCTTCAGGGCGTAAACTATGGCAGCTAGATCATGGTCGTGAACCGGATAATTCTTCTCATGCACCTTCAACTATATGGATGCGTAGGCAATTAACCTACCGCCCTGCATCAAAATCTCTCCAAGGACAATACTCAAGGGATCACAATAGATAGTGTAAGACCCCGAATTTGTAGTCAATATCAAAACTGGGGCTATAGTCAAAGTTGTTTTGAGCATCTTAAAGATCGCTCACACTCTTTCGTCCACTGGAACAGAGCACCGTGGGTCAGTCTGTTCATAGGGGCTGCAATCGATGAAAATATCTCCACAAAATGATGGTAGTAACCCGCCAAACGAAGAAATTTATGGATCTTAGTAGCTGAGGATGGCTTGGGCCAACTCTGCACTGCCTCTACCTTCTTCGAATCCACCTAAATACCCTCACTCGATAACACGTGGCCTAAGAATGCCACAGAATCCAACATAAACTCACATTTTGAGAACTTTGAATATAACTTCTTTTCCCTTAAAGTCTGGAGCACTGTGCTCATATGGTGCTCATGATCTTCCCGACTCCGGGAATACAGAATAATGTCATCAATAAAGACGATGACAAAAGAGTCAAGAGATGGCCAGAACACACTATGAATCAAATGCATAAAGGCTGTTGGTGCATTGGTCAGCCCAAATGACATAACAAGAACTCGTAATGACCATATCGTGTCATGAAAGCGGTCTTCGGGATGTCTGGCTCCCGAATCTTAAACTGATGTTAACCTGAGCGCAATTCAATCTTAGAAAACGCTCGTGCTCCCATAAGCTGGTCAAACAGATCATCAATACGAGGCAAAGGATAACGATTCTTCACTGTAGCCTTGTTCAAATAGCGATAATCAATACACATACACATAGAACCATCCTTTTTCTTCACAAATAAGACAGAAGCACCTCAAGGTAATACACTGGGCCGAATAAAACCCTTATCAAGCAATTCCTGTAGATCCTTCAACTCCTTCAACTCAGGAGAGCCATACAATACGGAGGAATAGAAATGGGCTGAGTGCCCGGCAACAAATCAATGCCAAAATCAATATCTCTATCAGGCGACATGCCTGTAAGATCAGCTGGGAACACATCGAAAAAGTCCCTTACTGCTGGAACCGAATAAACTAAAGGGGTATCAATACTGACATCTCTCACATAGGCTAGATACACGTCACACCCCTTCTCAACCATACGTTGAGCTTTAAGGAAATAATTAACTTTACTGGGAGTGTGATCTATAGCACCCCACAACTCAACACGCGGCACACCTAGCATAACTAGTGTCACGGTCTTGGCGTGACAATCAATAATAGCATAATGGGGTGAAAACCAGTCCATTCCCAAGATAATATCAGATTCTACCATGCTGAGCAACAATAAATTGGCTCTAGTCTCAAAACCCTTAAGATCAACCAAACATGCCGGATAAATGCGGTCCACAATAAGTGAATCTCCCATATGAGTAGAAACATAAACAGGGGAACTCAAAGAATCCCAAACACCCAAATGCGGGGCAAAATAAGAAGACACATAAGAATAAGTGGAGCCTGGATCGAATAGAACCGATGCATCTCTGTGACAAACCAGTATAATACCTGTGATGACAGAATCAGAGAAAACAACCTCGGTACAGGCAGGAAGGCCATAGTATCGGGCCTGGCCTCTCCCTATAGGGAGACCTCTACCTTCCCAACCTCTACCTCTAAGTGGCTGAGTAGCTGCGGTAGCAACTAGAGCTGTAACCATAGCCTAAGAGCTCTGTGGGTCATGCTGTGGCTGAGCAGTCTGTGGAGGTGCACTCCTCCCAAGTCTAGGGCAATCCCTCACCATATAGAGGGTGTCACCATACTCGAAACAAGCTCTGGGAGGATGTGGTTGCTGTGACTGGCTCGTGCCAGGTCTGCTAGACTGACCTCTAAAGCACCCCACATAGGAGGCGCGCTAGAATCGGAGGTGCATAATAAGGATCCTAAGGCCTAGGAGGAGCTGGAGAACTACTGGTTGCTAGAAGAGTTAAATGAACAGGGCGGCTGATATAACCCCTCCCATGAAGACCTGCAGCTGGGGCACGAGCTCCAGAATAATAGCCCGAATCTCGAGACCTCTTGTCCTCCCTATCCTTTCTCTCCCTAGCATACATACCCTAAATACTCCTAGTAATTCTCACCACCTGCTGATATGGAATATCCATCTCTAACTCACGAGCCATGATAGATCTGATACTGGGAATAAGCCCCTCAATAAACCAGCGAACCCTCTCGCGCACAGTAGAAACCAAGGCCGGTGCATGTCTAGCCAAGCTAGTATAACAGACAACATACTCTAAGACAGTCATAGCACCCTAGAACAAATGCTCAATCTCGGGGCATCATGCATCCCTGAGGCTCTAAGGTACAAACTCTCTGAGAAATTGATCTGAAAACTGGGTCCAAGTCAGTGAAGCAGCCTCGTCCAGACTATCTAGCTCATAGGTGCGCCACTACTTATAGGCTTCTCCTCAGAGCTGGAAAGTAGTGAATGAAACACGGCTCGATCCTGATATAACCATGGTACGGAGAATACGGTAGCACTCCTCTATAAATCCCAAGGCATCCTCTGATGCTAACCCGCTGAATACAGGAAGATCACACTTGTTGAACCTCTAGAGTCTCCGTTGCTCATCCTCTGAAGCCGCTGCCCTGTCCTCAGGATGGCCTTGGGCTACAGGCTGCATAGGAATAATCTCTGGGACCTGATCAACATGCACTCGCTACTCAAAAGTGCGGGCGACGGGAGTCTGTGCTCCTCCCCTAGCTTGGGATGTAGCTGGAGCAAGGGGAAGCAACCTTGCCTGAGCCAATGTGGTGTACATGCTCATGAACTGTGCCAGAGTCTCCTGAAGTGCTGTTGTGGTAGTAGCAGTATGCGTGTCAGGTGCCTGGACTCCGACTGGCACTGATAATGGCTCCTCAGTGGTAGCTCGTGCAGGTGCTCTGGCTGCACCACGTGGGCATCCTCGGCTTCTACCCTGGCCCCGGCTTCTAACGGTTGTAATAGAGGGCGCGGGTGGCTGATCATCTCGGATAGCACGTGTCCTCACCATTTGTGAGAGAGTAGAAGACATAAGTTTAGAATTGTGATGTCAAAATATCGCATGACAAGGAAATCAAATAAAGTGGAAATTTTCCTAACAATTACATAGCCTCTCGTAGATAAGTACAGACATCTCCATACCAATCAGCGAGACTCTGATAAACTGTCTTGTGATCTAAGACTCGTATGAACCTAGAGCTCTGATACCAAGTTGTCACGACCCCGGTCGCCCTTCGTAAACCATCATGATGACACCTAGTTTCTACCACTAGGTAAGACTAACTTGCGGAAGATAAACCAAATTGCGAAAATAAAACTATTTATGACAGGATTAGAGAAATAAAATAGTATTTAAAAGGTGCCACTCGGCATAAACAATATTTAACTTCTCAAAACCAATATATACTCCCAAAACCTTAAAATCCGTTAATCACAAGATACAAAATATAGTAAAATGCTCTAAATCCGTAATGTCTACATCAATAGTAAAGATAGAAGGGCTATTACTACAATATAAAATAGAGAGTGAGAGACTCCTCGTTCTGCGGATTCTGCAGATAAGCCTCAAAGTCATGTAGAATCGCCTCGCCTCAAGAATGGTAAGCCTGAGTAGAGGTACCTAGATTTGCTCATGAAAAACATGCACAGAAAGGGCATAAGTACACCACATCGGTACTCAGTAAATGCCAAGCCTAACCTCGGTTGGGTAGTGACGAGGAAGGCCAGGGCCCTACTGATGTTAAATAAATATAGAAATGACAGGATAAAATAGCAGTTCAATTGAGAATCTACAGTAAGAATCTAATACAGGATAATAAGGAATTCAATAACTAAAACAGGGATAAAGGCATAACACAAGGAAATACCACTCATAACAAGGATGATAACCGTGGGATTTCTCAATATCCTCAATATATAAGCCAGGGATCACTTGGTATCCCGAGGATCTCTTGGTATCCTCAATATATGCTAGGGATCTCTTGGTATCCTCAATATATGTGCCAAGGATCTCTTGGTATCCTCAATATACATGCCGGGGATCTCTTGGTATCCTGCACCTCAATTAAAATCATAAATACATAGAGGGGTCTCAAGGGATATTGTCCCGTAGTCCCAAAATAAAACACACAATAGCAACACAAGAAATACTCAATTAAGCTCAATTTCATACCAAATAAATAGGAGATTCTAACTAAAATGCTACACATAATTCAACTATGGCAGAGTAAGCAAATATACAGTTAAGTCATTTAGACATGCTTTCCTATGCTAACAACAGGTTTAATTTGCAAGTAAAATGAAATAGGAAAAAGGAACAAAATTGAAATTACTAAAAGAAAACTGGAAATTTCAACAATTAGCTCAAGTACACACTTGTCACCTCACGTACAAGGCATTTCAATTATCAAATATATCAAATTCTAAGGGGAAGATCCCCCGCTCAAGGTTAGGCAAGCCAGTTACCTCGAACTAGCTCAAAATCAACCTGAAACCATATCTTTGCCATGAGTACTCGACTCTAAATGGATCAAATATATCCAATTCAATTGCATATTGTAAATAACACTTCAAGTAACTGATTCTACAGTTAAATTCTAAGCTAATATGCGAAAATTGGTAACATGACCAAAACGCCCCTCGGGCCCACATCTTGGAATCAGATAAAATTTACATTTCTAGAATCCTCACACTCTCACGAGTTCATATATATAAAAATTATCACAATTCGATGTCAAATCATGATCCAAATTCAATTTTTAGGTTTAAGAAACTTTTCCAACTTTTCTTCAATTTATCCACCCGAAATTCGAATATAAAAGGATGAATTTAAGCATCGATTCATGGAAAACAATAAAAAAAGAATAAGAATCACTTACCCAAAATACCCAGGTGAAAATCCCTCTCACAATCGCCTATCCCGAGCACCCAAATTAATTTTTCCAACTTTTGAAACTAAACCCTCAAAATTTCATATTTCCGCCCTGCTGTTTCCGTATCTGCGGTCCTGGGAGCGAATCTGCGATACCGCACTTGTGAAAGAATCCATCACAGGTTTGAAAAGTCACTTAACGGGCTGGGTTCGCATCTATCATCGCTTTGCCGCATCTGCGACACCACATGTGCAAAAACCAACCCGCACCTGCAAAATCCTGGAGCTTGGCCCAAACTCGCTTCTATGGCCACCAAGCCACTTCTGTGGCGCTGCACTTGCAGAACCCAAACCGCAGGTGCAGTTATGAGAGAAAACTAGTAGCAACCCGAAATCATCCCAAGGCCCCCGGGACCTCAACCAAACATGCCAACAAATCCTAAAATATCATTCAAACTTATTCCAACATTCTGAATGCTCAAAACAACATCAAAACACCAATTTTTCATCGGATTCAAGCCTAAGAATTCCAAAATCTTCTAAATTATGCTTTTGATGCAACCAAACCACATCCGAATGGCCTAAAAGTTTTTACACATATCCCAAATGACACAACGGAACTACTGCAACTCTCAAAATTCCATTCCGACCCTCGGATCAAAATCTCACTATCTAACCGAAAACTTAAAAAATTCAACTTTCAGCATTTCAATCCTAATCTAGCTACGGGCCTCCAAAACATAATCCGAACACGCCCCTATGCCCCCAATCACCCAACGAAGCTAACGAAACCATCAGATTTCCATTCCGAGGCCGTCTGCATACTTTTTCGACTACGGTCAACCTTTCAACACTTAAGCTCTCATTTAGGGACTAAGTGTCCCAAAACTCTCCAAAACTTAAAATCGAACATCCCGACAAGTCAAAATAGTAGAAATAATCATGGAGGAAATAGTTAATAGGGGATCGGCGCGTAAATTCTTAAGACGACCGGTCAGGTCGTCACAGTTTGCCTTAGTGTGTAAGTCAATAGAAACTTGTAGGACTTAATTGAATTAAAATAACTTAAGGCAAAGTTGAAATAGGCAGTAATTTAAAGATTGAAAATAGACTTTCACTTAGGCCAAAATCAGAAGGATCTAGTATCTAGCACAGCTGTCCCTATCCTTAGCAAAATATTGATATTGGATAAGAAAAAGGACATAAACCTGTCAAAAGATGTTGTACTATTCTGAAAATTCAGAATTTTAGGTTAGAATATGCTCTTTTGATGAATTTTTGGTACACTCCATAAAAGGAAAGTATTCCCTCACTATCACACAGAGATTCAACATCATTTCTACTGCACAAAAGTTCTCATTCCTCTTCTGAAAAGATCAGATCTCAGAATTTTATCAAAACTTTCAAAACTTCTTATTCTTAGGTTTTCTACAAGCTGAGAAATATGGTTTGAAGTGGATGATTTACTTGTTTCCTTTAGTTGGATTTTCTTGTTTCAAAGCTCTCTTCATTTGGTTCAAACATTCTGATTCATTTCTGGGCTGTTGCTGTGTTGGTTTTCTATTCTTGCAAGCTTCAGTCAATTTCCATCTTTTTGGTTGCTGGTTTTCTTGTTGTTCATAGGTATTTAACCTCAGCTCTTCCTATCTAATGATTTTTCAAAAATTATATAAGAATTATATTTGTAAATACCATGTGTAGAAATGAAAACTTTCATGATAGTAGCTAGTTTACGTTGATATTCCTTTGATTGGTTTTAGTTATGTGTGTTGATAGTTGAAGAAAAACGATTCAGCATATAACTTAGCCAATACATGAGTGTTGTTTGTGACTTTATCTTGTAAAGAATAGCTTTGCCTTATAGCCAAATATTTAGGTTATTTATGCTGATTATGAGTTATTTGAGCTATGTTTTCTTCCTTCTTTCATCTGTTGGCCTTTTTCTTTAATTAAAACCATTGTTTTCTCCTTTCTTTGAATGTTTGGCCATGAGCTATAGCCTGCAAATTTAGCCACTAGGGTTAAATCAGCAGATTCAGAAGTTGAAAAGTGTGACTCACACTGTTCTTTTAACAAAATGAAGACCAAGCTCTAATGGACAAGTTATGTTCAAAAGAGGTAGGAATTCTCTATTAGTTATGCAAACTTGTAATATTTTTAGCTTAAATATAGTTAGTAAAACAGCAGTAGATTAGACTGTTACTTAGAATATTTTTAAGAAAGTTGTATTTTTAGTTTAATAGCAATGTAAAAGTCTATTTACTGTTGTAAAATTGCTACTGTATTCAGATTTTTGTGATAAGTGGACTGAACTTTGTAAAAATTTTAAACTAGCTCATACATAAGTTAAGTTGTAGTTTTCATGGTTAGCATTATAATCAGATATATGTTGGTAGATAAAAAATTAATTTTTTCTTCGGATCTTTGCTGCTTTGTTAAAGCAGTTTGGATACATGTTTTGATGATGTATATGTTTGGGCTCAATGTTGAGCCTGTTTAAAAGCTCTCATGTATCACATAAGGAGGCCAACTGACATCAGAAATATTTTGGGCCTCATTCTGGCTCATATGCATTTCATATTTTATACTCACATGTCATGGTGTCATTTTATTCAGCTAATGTAAATATCTTCAAGCACTGGTTTCAGCGTGTTAAATTTTGTAGAATTTGGTAGCACATGTTTGTTATAGCAATGTAAGTAGTGAATAAGTCAAATGGACTTAATATATATCCAGATCTGTCATTTATGCCTGATTCCAGTCCCAATGATACAATATGGGAGAGGCCATACCTAATGGGGTTTAGGGTCCATTTGTGGTTCCAATTCTAGGCTTAGTCCGAGCCCAATTCTCATTAGCCCTTCCATTCTCGAATTTCTTTTTTTTTTTAAAATGGGCTAGAGACTTGGGCGTGTCAATTGGCCTGCTTCACCCCTAAAAGATTAAAAATCAACACATATTCTCCAATTCGTTCACAATTGTTAGTCCTTTTATCAAGTCCAAAAAAAATTGGCATAAGTTAGAACTTCCTTCTATTACCCTAATTAAACAAACCTTATAAAAATTGAGGTGTCCCATCTTTCATTAAATATGCTATGGCTATATTATTAGTATTACTTAGATATTTAATAATCTTAAATAATCATAGTATGCTTTAGTCACGTAATTAAATTATTACAACTACGGGCACGGTTTCCCTGACGTGGTTGTGATACATAATTTTAAAGTAGAAGTATCTTTAGTTTGCCTTAGTGAAATAAAAATACTTTCTTTTAGAATAAATTGAGGTGTGCCATACTAAACCAAATCCATAACCTATGGCCCTCACATAAATATAAAAATTAGTATAGAAAATGCCTTGAACTTTCGTAGTTTGCTATAAGCGCGTAAATTAAATAATTGTCATAGCTAAGGATATGGTTCTCTTGACATAGTCGTGACACTTAATTACAAAAATTCGGAGGTACATTATGTGACCCGGCCATAATTTAAATTATCTTTAATAGTTTAAACATATTTTAGATCGTGGGTACGATTCCCGTGACATAATTTGCAATATGTAATAATAAATAATTAAAAGCTGTTTTAAAAGTTAAAAATGCACAAAAAGTTTAAAACATGTAGTAAATTAGATAATTAGGACAATTATCAATAGTTTAAGAGACCGTGCTAGAACCATTTTACCCGGGAATGCCTAACACCTTCTCCCTGGTTAACATAATTCCTTATCTAGAATTTCTGATTCGCAGACTTATAAAGTAAAGTCGAAATTTCTTCGATTTGGCATTTAAAATAAACCAGTGACTTGGGACACCATAAAACTATTCCAAGTGGCGACTCTAAAAAAATAAATAATCTCATTTCGAATAATATTACTTAAATTGGAAAAACTCCCCTAATATTACCCCCGGGTGGTAAAAAGTAGGTATGACAACTTTGGTGACTCTACTAGGGATCAAAACCTAGAACTTATCAAAACCTAGAACTTCAGTTCAGGGATCAAGAATTCGAGCTTAGAATAACTTTTATAATTGGCTTTTATTTATTATCTGATTTTTACGACATGTTTGAGCCAAATGTGCTAAATGCCATTTTTATCGCTGTGATATTATTTAAATTGTACATAAACTGTTACAAAACCCTTCTCTTCTTATTTTCAAGGATGTGCATGTTGGCGTGACCCCTTTTTTCTGCTAGTGTCATACCTTGAATTAGAAAGATGCTCGGACAAGTTACAAAGACGGATAGCCTTTTGGTTGCCGGTTCGTAGCCCCTCCCCCCCCCTCCCGGCTCGAGTTGTCCGCTCGGGTATACCAAGTCTAGAATAATATACCAGGTTTTAAACATAGAGTAACTCAGACTCATGCTAGAACCCTAGTAGGAACACTAGTTTACATCATGTGTATTTGACATTGGGGACTCAATACAGGGGTTGGTTCCATCTAGTACAGGTGGATCACAGAATCAAAAGACCCTCCTGATGCACTTTTACATGCTACTTGTACAATTATTTGCTTTTGTTTGCATGTTGATCGGTTGCTAGTATAGGGAGGAAATTGGAAAAAATAAAATTGAGGTATGAGAGAGACAATTACCCGCCTTTGAAAAAACCTATTGTCCAAAATATCCCGAAACTCTACCGAAATTTTGAAATAGAAGAGAGAAAGGGAAAAAGGAAAGGAAAATGGTTTCAAAACATTTCATTATATCAAAACTGACCGAACTACGCGAGTTTCATTCTCACCGGATGTGGGATATGTAGGCAACCCTCACCGGGTCCTACTCCATTTTTGCAAAAAATAACCGAAAAATATGAAATGTTGTTATTATGTCATAAAGCGTCGTTCTTGTCTTAGTAGCCCAAAAATGTACCCAAACAGATACCGAAAGGCTATTTTTGGAAGAACAGCCACCTATTGCCTTTTTTTTAAGTAGCCATGTTATTTAAATTGAACTCTTTTATAAAACTAGCTTTGTTTTAAACTAATCACCTTAATTTAAATGTGCAGAATGAGCACGAGTCAAAACTTGCCAATGAAGGTCATGGCCAAGATTCCTTTGGAACTATACATGTGGTGGAAAGATCTGGGAAAATCAAGACAAGATGTGGTCAACCATTACTTGGGGGTTCTCATCGTGTTATTAAAGATCAGGCCTAGAGGAGACATAATAAAAGCATTGGTTACATTTTGAGATCCATCTCACAACGTGTTTCATTTCTCGGACTTTGAACTCACACCCACTTTGGAAGAGATAGCCGGTTATGTTGGGAGTACCGAAGCTTTGAGACATAAATATCTGGTTGCCCCAAGAACCTTCACCCCTCACAAGTTTTTTGATTTGCTAAAAATAAGCAGGGGGTCCAATATGTAGATTTGGCGGTTGGGTTTTCTACTCAACAGTTCATATATCACCGGTACGGACTCATAGGGGGATTCGAAAACCTGGAGAGCAAAATTTGCAGCAAAGAGAATCAAGTAAAATGGGAAGAGCATAGATGCTTCGCCTTCATGGTGGTATTTTTGGGTCTTTTTGTGTTTCCCAAGAAGGATGGGAATATCGATGTACGGGTAGCCGGGGTCATCAACACTTTGCTCACCAATTCCAAAAGCACCCTCGCACCCATGATAGTGTCTAAAATATTTTGAGCTCTCACAGCCTGCAAAGCCAGAGTAGACTTTTTTGAAGGGTGCAACCTGTTGCTACAAATGTGGATGATTGAGCATCTATGTCATCATCCTCAGTACATGAATTATGGGTCGACGGGGGAAAGCTGCATAAAGGAGTTTTATACAAGGTTCAGCGAGTTCAACATGCCAGAAGGGGTCGCAGAATGGATATCTTGCCTCCGCTCCGTCACTGCATATTAAGTAGAATGGACGTTGGGTTGGCTTCCTGTTGATGAAAGCATATACATGCCAGCAACCGGTCCCCACTTCCTCCTGATGGGTCTCAGAAGTGTCCAGCCTTATGCCCCATATTGGGTTTTAAGACAGCTAGGGAGATGTCAAATAGTTCCCAAGGATGAAGATCTTAACCTTCATGTGATCGAGATCCGTTATGATGGCCAATATTTGACGGGAAATACCCGAGCGCGTGATCTATCCAAAGGAAAAATCTTACCTAGTCACCTCTCTTGGTATAAAATGAAAGTTAAGTATGGAAGACCAGCTAAAAGACCCCACCTTCAAGAATTTGTTGAATCATTACAAGAGCAGTGGGAGTGGTTGACAAAAGAAAATAAATTCCGTGCCACCATAAGCAGATTAGAAGGGCAAATCAGAGAGCTTAAGTTCAATAGTGATGTGCAAGTCGCTACGGATAAGGGTGAGAAGAAAAAGTTAGCCCAAGAAAATGAAGTCCTCTGGGCCCAAATCCAAAGGATAAATATAGCTGCTGAGAATCCGAAAAGAAGCCGAGGAGATGAAAGACTCAGTAATGGCCTCCGGAAGAAAATATATGAGTACAGGGATGATTTAGAAATGCCCGAAGGTAGTTTGGCAAGATCTCAAGCATAGTTGGCAAAGAACACCGAGGGACAGGCAGAGTTTGTTCGACAACTAAAAAGGAAATACGATGGAGAAGTCACAAACTTGAAGAAAAAGCTAACCACCCTCGAGAATAATATGGCCAAACAAACAAAAAGCTTTAAAACAGAGAGGGAACATTGTTTTGCCTTAATGTCACAACTAGAGGAAGATATGCAACCGTTATAGGGCCAAAGCCATCATGACACCCAAGTGCTAGAAGCCTGGTCTCAATAAATCAGACGCCTGCTCCAAGAGAAGGGTATCATCAGGGAAAGGGTTAGAGCAATTATTGACTACATCGTCGTGAAATGCCATGAATGTGAAGACATAACTAGAACCACCTTATTTGCTGCAGTAATGACCTTTGTTCACCAAATAATGAGTTACCTGGATCGTCTCCGAGGGGATCTTGCGCATAGGCCGTGGCGAGACCGACTGATGTCCCATGGACCCCTGGAGTATAAGCACTTATATATTCTTAATTTTCTTTTTAAGTATGTATTTCAAATTCCAATTTTAGAGTCTGTTTCAAGTTCGTTTTTTCAATTCCTAGAAATGTATGATGGAGTCATTTGTAACAAAAAATATTAGGAGTTTTTATGAAATTTGAATAAAAACCAAAAATTGTGTTTATTTATTTAATGCATTTATTACTTGAACTACGTGATGATCTGATTCACGCAGCATCATAATACGTAGGTAATCCCTATCGAATCCTGTCATGATTTTAAAATAACTCAAATAAAAGAAAAATGATGAACAGAGAAAACCCAAAGGAAAAAAAAGAATAGAGAGAGAACAAGAAAAAAAAGGATAAGAATAAGAGAGAAAATAAGAGAGTGCAAAAGAGTGAGAGAGAAAAAGAGTGGGGAGATAAACAAAAGCTGGGATGAGACATGAAATCGTTGCAAAACATGTAGAAACATATTTAACAGCATAGATGCATTACACCCCCAATGTGCGATTCCCTGTGTGCTAATTTCTTCAAACAAACCGGTTTGTTGTGTCTACTATTGAGTAAAAGTTCTATTCTAAGATGGCTGGTTCTGTGGTAACCTAGATTCACACCCTTACTTCACAAGATCCAAGGGTAGTGTAGAAATGTCATCATAAGGTCATCTACCAACGATTCCCATCCCAGAGGATAGCCTGCTATCGGTTATCCCAACCTCATAGTTAGCGGCTGCTAAAGAGAATAGGGCATTATGCCTCTACGTGTTGGAAATGTGGGATGCTTGGTCCAACAGTGGAGATCCACAAAGTGATATACCTGGTTTCCTCGAGCTACTTCCAAGAGTAAATGGAAATTCCAACGTCCTAATAAGTTACCCGAATACTCCACTTGATACCCCACCATCTCCGTGCACTTCGCCGAAACACCTTCTGAGGTTCGCCCCCAAGTGATTTCATGAGTGGTCTCTAACCTCAGTAGTGATAAATACAAAAACCCCAAAAATGTTAGAAGTACAATTAGAAGCAAATACGCAACTCTAGGCTAGACAGACAACACAACTCCACTCCAAGCTCCCTATAGAAATTCGATCCCGAACCACTATTTGGGTAAAAGTTGTTACAACCCACTCTTCCTACCATTGCATAGTGTCGAGTTGGCAGCAAACAACTTTTTGGCACCATTGCCGAGGAGCTTACGGTGTTGACTATCTGTGTAGCTAGTTTTGTGATTTGCTTTTCTTTCCTTCTTGTTCACTAATTTTTTTTGTGTCAATCAATCAGGTACAAATGGCTCTCAATGGAAATGACCCTCTTGGCGGTGCCTTGGCGGGGAAGGAGGTTGAAGATCTTGATCAAGATGAGCTTCCAGCACCTCAAGTTCCACTTAGAGGAAGAATTGCCAATGCAAATGCTAATCCGAATGAGAATATTCCAGAACCTCCTTCGCCACTACCAAATTCCAGAACCTCCTTCGCCACTACCAAGAGTGGCTCTAAGAGTCCTTCCGAATCAAGGATATTTGAGTGCCATTGTTCCTCCCTGAGTCCGTGCAGGGAATTATCAAATCACAAATGTCATGTTGACCTTGATTGAGCAAAGAGGGTATTTTACGAGCGCCTTCGACCAAAATGTTTACAAGCACTTGAAGGGGTTCGTAGATACATGCTGGGGTAGCAAGCAGACAAACGTATCCGAGGATGCGTTGAGATTGAGGATTTTCCCATTCTCTCTCCGGGGTAAAGTGTTGGTTTGGTTAGAAAGGATCCCCAATCATTCTATTACCGCATGGGATGAATTGGCGGACAAATTTATTGCCAAGTTCTTTTCTCCAAGTCATATGGCGGCTCTTCGGGATGAGATTCTAGCTTTTAAGCAAGAGCCAACGGAACCTTTGCATGAGATATGGGAAAGATATAGAACAATTGTGAAGGAGTGCCCTAATAAGGACATGACCGAGGCAGTGATACAACATACTTTTTATTGGGGCATCAACACCACGAATCTGTGCATTGTGAATGAATTAGCCGGAGGGAACTTCATGAAACTTTTTTACCAAGAGGCATGTAATGTACTTGATGAAATGGACGACGCCTCTTCGACATGGCAAAGTCGAGCAACTATGCCCCAAGGTGACCCCACGGTCATCCATTTGCACAAGGAATTGCATGATCATGGCTAAGCTATCGCCGAGATTACAACAACTATGAATCATTTGGTGAAGGTGCAATTGCAACAAGTCCAAAACTCGCGCCAAGTCAATGCAATGGAAAATGTTTGTATGTTAAAAAGGAGGCAAAGAGGGCAACAACAACCTTAAGGAAATTGTGAGCAATTTGACAACAACAATGATGGTGGTGGTTATTCGAATAAGTGCTATGATGAGCAAAGTGAAGAATGTCAATATGTTAATAATTACCCAGGGAATAGAGGAAATCAAGGGAATCAACAATGGCGTCCCCAAGGAAATTGGGGAAATCAACAAGACGGCGGTAATTGGAACAATAACAACCAACAACAAAGTGGTGGCAATTGGAACAACAACAACAAAAACAACAATTGGGATAACCAAGGTAACAATCAAGGAAATTGCAATGGGAAAAATAACAATTGGAGCAACAACAAAAATAATTAAGGAGGGTGGAATAATGGCAGAAATCAAGCTAACCGGGGTCAAGGCTTCCAAAGGCCCCCCATGTACCAACAACCGAGCAATCCACCTCCCTTTTAATCTCAAGGGTCTAGTTCTTCAGGTAGTGATATGGGGAGAATAGAAATGATGTTCGAACAAATGATGAAGAATAACCAAGACTCCGATGCTCAGTTGGCTTCTTATAATACCTCTATTCGGAATTTGGAGGTGCAACTTGGCCAAATCTCTCAAACATTAAATACTCGACCTAAGGATGCTTTACCAAGTGATACGGTAGTGAAATCGAAGGGAGGTAACAGTTATGTGATGGCGGTTACAACAAGGAGTGGAAGAGGCGGTGATGTGCATGCCTCGAATGAAAATCAAAATGTAAATGACGAAGTTGAGTTGCATGACGATAATGTGCCTTTGAATGTTGAAGATGAGGTTGAACCAAATATGACCAATGATGTGCGGATTGATAATGATGATGAGGCCGGGGTAGAGACTCAAGATGCCGTGAACCCGTCTAGGGAACACATTATTGATATGCCCGAGCCGGTGGTGCCCAAGGACAAGGCACCCTTGCCTAGGCCTCCCCCACCTTGTCCTTAACGGTTGGCAAAGCAAAAAGGTGACAATCAATTCAAAAAGTTCATTGAAATGATGAAGAATCTTACTATCAATATGCCATTGGTGGAGGCACTTGAGCAAATGCCGGGGTATGCAAAGTTCATGAAGGATTTGGTAACTAAGAAGAGGTCGATGGAGTGTGAGACAATTAAAATGATGCATCAACTGAGTTATATAATGCATTCTATGGTCCCAAAACTTGAAGACCCCATAGCTTTCACCATCCCTTGCACTGTCGATAATGCGGTTTTTTCCAAGGCCCTTTGTGACTTGGGAGCTAGCATTAACTTAATGCCTTATTCCATTTTCAAGACTTTGGGAATCGGACAACCTAGGCCAACTTCAATGAGACTTCAAATGGCAGATCGATTGATGAAGCGACCCTTGGGCATAATTGATGATGTTCTTGTCCGTGTTGATAGATTCATATTGCCGGCCGACTTTGTCATATTGGATTGTGAGGTGGACTTTGAAGTGCCAATCATTATGGGGAGACCTTTCCTAGCTACGGGGAAGGCATTGGTTGATGTTGAAGTGGGTGAGTTGACATTCCGTATGGGAGATGAGAAGGTGGTATTCCATGTTTGCAAATCAGTAAGACAACCCAATAGCACAGAGGTGTGTTCATTTGTGGACATTATCACAGCTGTGATAGTGGATGACACACGTTCCATGATAAATGTTGAAGATCCTCTTAAGGCCGTGCTTTTTAACATGGATGTCAATGATGATGCCAGTAGAGTGGAGTGCGTTAATGCATTGCATGGTATGTGTTCATATTCATATGAGCCTAGAAAGTTATCTTTGGATCTTGAAAATTGCAAAACTCCACCAACAAAGCAATCAATTAAGGAGCCACAGGTGTTGGAGTTGAAGCCACTTCCTCCATACCTCAGGTATGAATTTTTGGGCTCTAATTCAACTCTTCCAGTTATTCTTTATTCTTGCCTAACTAACATGCAAGTTGATGCCACTTTGGCGGTTCTTCAAAAGCACAAAAAGGCGATTGGATGGACATTGGCCGATATTCAGGGGATAAGCCTCGCGTTTTGCATGCATAAAATCATATTGGAGGAGGATGCAAGGCCTTCACTTGAACATCAAAGAAGAATAAATGAGTCAATGCAAGAAGTGGTAAAGAAAGAGGTTATGAAGTGGCTTGACGCCGGTGTGGTATATTCGATCTCCGATAGCTTATGGACCTCTCCGGTCCAATGTGTACCAAAGAAAGGTGGGATGATGGTAGTGGCCAATGCCAACAACGAGCTTATTCCGACTCAGACGGTTACAGGTTGGACAGTTTGTATGGATTACAGGAAGCTTAACAAGGTGACAAGAAATGATCATTTCCCATTACATTCCTTGACCAAATGCTCGATTGTCTTGCGGTCCGGGCTTTCTATTGTTTTCTAGATGGTTACTCGGGGTACAATCAAATTCTAATTACCCCGGAGGACCAAGAGAAGATGACCTTTACATGTCCTTATGGGATATTCGCTTTCTCGAGAATGCCATTTGGACTATGTAATGCTCCGGCGACCTTCCAACGTTGCATGATCGCTATTTTCACCGACATGGTGGAGGATATCTTGGATGTCTTCATGGATGATTTCAGCGTGGCTGGGGATTTGTTTGAGGAATGCTTGGTGAATTTGGATAGGGTATTGGCTCGATGCGAAGAAACTAACCTTGTTCTCAATTGGAAAAAATGCCATTTTATTGTAGAAAGAGGTATAATGTTGGGACACAAGATCTCAAGGCAAGGAATTGAAGTTGATAAGGCAAAAATCGAGGTCATTTCGAGGCTTCCTCCCCTACTTCTGTCAAAGGGGTGAAGAGTTTTCTTGGGCATGCCAGGTTCTACCGACGGTTTATCAAAGACTTCTCGAAGGTTGTGAATCCACTTTGCAAATTGTTAGAGAAAGATTCCAAGTTTATCTTTGATGAAAAATGCATGGAGGCTTTTGAGCTTTTGAAGCACAAGTTGACCACAACTCCGATCATCACCGCACCTAATTGGGTTTTGCCCTTGGAACTTATGTGTGATGCAAGTGATGTTGCGGTATGGGCGGTGTTAGGTCAACGGGTCAACAAAATGTTCCATCCCGCATATTATGCAACTAAAATGATGAATGAAGCTCAACGAAATTACACGGTGACAGAGAAGGAATTATTGGCCATCATGTTTGCTATGGAGAAATTTCGACCTTATCTTATGGGGGCCAAGGTGATTGTGCACACGAACCATGCCGCCCTTAGGTATTTGATGACCAAGAAGAATTCTAAAGCAATATTGATGAGATGGGTGTTACTTCTTCAAGAATTTGATTTAGAAATAGTGGACCGGAAGGGAAGTGAGAATCAAGTTGTCCCGGATGAAAGAAGAAGGGAGGCCATGTGACGGAATTGAGATAAATGATACATTCCCCGACGAGCAACTCCTTTCCATTTCTATGTGTAATATACCTTGGTTTGCAGACATCGCCAACTTCATTGTGATCGGAAATGTCACATGTGAGCTCTCTTCCAACCAAAGGAATAAACTTAAGCGGGATAGCTTGGACTTTTATTGTGATGATCCGTAATTGTTTAAAATTTGCACGGATGGTGTGATAAAAAGATGTGTCCCGGAAGGTGAACAATTGAGCATATTGGAGGCTTGTCACTCCTCTCCTTATGGTGGCCATCATGGAAGGGTGAGGACGACTTCAAAGGTTTTGAGTTGCGGTTTCTATTGCCCGACGTTGTTTAAGGATGATAATGACTTGGTGAAGAGATGTGATGCATGTCAAAGAGCTGGAGGAATTTAAAAAAAAAGATAAGATGCCTCTTAATACGATTCTCGAGGTGGATATTTTTAATTTTTGGGGCATTGATTTCATGGGTCTGTTCGTGAGCTCTTGTGAAAACACTTATATTCTCGTGGCGGTGGACTATGTTTCAAAGTGGGTTGAAGCTGTGGCTTTACCCAACAACGAAGCCCAGAGTGTTGTGGCATTCTTGAAAAAGAGTATCTTCACAAGGTTTGGCACCCCTCGTGCTATCATTAGTGATGGGGGGTCCCAATTTTGCAATAAGGCTTTTGACTCATTGCTTGCTAAATATGGAGTTAATCACAAAGTGACCACTCCTTATCACCCTCAAGATAGTGGTCAAGTGGAAGTCTCCAATCGTGAAATAAAGAGTATCTAGTCCAAGACTGTAAATGCTAATAGGACCGATTGGTCGAAGAAATTGGATGACGCTCTTTGGGCCTATCAGACGACTTACAAGACCCAAATCGGCATGTCTCCGTATCGGTTGGTGTTTGGTAAAGCTTGCCATCTTCCGGGGGAATTGGAGCACAAGGCTATGTGGGCGTTGAGAAAGTTGAACTTGGAATGGGATGTTGTGGAAAATCTCCAGGTTGAGCAACTAAATGAGCTTGATGAGTTTAGATTTCATGCGTACTCCAGCTCGTCCTTATATAAGGACAAGATGAAGTACCTTCACGACAAAATGCTCAAGGAAAAGAATTCAAGGTTGGTCATATGGTTCTTCTTTTCAACTCTCGGTTGAGGTTATTTCCGGGAAAACTCAAGCCATAGTGGAGTGGTCCATTTGAAGTTGTTGGTGTGACCCCATTTGGTGCTGTTGATCTCAAGAACAAAAATGGTGAAGTTTTCCGAGTCAATGCACATCGTGTCAAGCATTATTTGGGGAACTTTGATGACAGCCACGTGATGGCACTCATTCATTTGAAGTGATATGATGGTAACATGCGTCATGCCGCGACATTAAAATAGGTGCTTTTTGGGAGGCAACCTATGTCTTTTTCTTTCTATTTGATTTTATTTGTAGATTGGGATTTTTGAGCTAATTGTTTGTGAGATGTTGCAGGGATTATGTTGAAGCAGTGCAAAACAAAGTGTAAAAAATGCACAGTCTCTGAAGTTGCCAGTGCCACCGCGGTGTACTTTGTGCGGTCCCCCCTTGCATGAGCTGAGAATGTCTGGTCTCTGAAGATCCACACGCGGCCGCGATCATGATAGTGCGGTCCGCGACTCACGCGACCGCATCCCTTTTTGTGTGGTCCGCGTGGAAGATTACTGAAAGGGTTTGTGTTCAAAATCCAGCGTGGTCCGCGGTCGCTTTTATGCGGCTACGCTGATAGGTAGGTACGGGGCCCACTGGTTTTCCTATAAATAGAGACCCAGGGCTTCATTTTACACTTTTTGCAAATTTGAAAGCCGGAGCCTTATTTCTACTGTTCATTCACCTCTGAGACCGTGTGCTTGCATAGATTTCTTTGGTTCTTCTAAATCCTGGTAACATTTCTTACAATTGTCATTAATTAGTTTACATTTTTAATGTTTGTTTGTTTCCCAGTAGGTTTAACTTCTTCGTTTCGTCCATTTTTCTTGGACTTGATGATTAAGATAGTTTATGTGTTGGGTTTTAAATGCTGAGTATGATTTCCATGTTGGGTAATTGAGTAGGGACAATTAGGATTCAACGACAGAAAAAAATAGAACAAAATTGAAACCCTAACTTAGTTTTTATATTTTGGCTCAGTGCAGCCCGCGGTCACCATAGCGCGTTCTGCGTGGCCCTGACGTGGACGCTCTTCTGATGGAGCGGTCCGCGGTGGCCCTTTGTCTGAAACCTAATTTGCTTCCAATGCGGCTGCGTTACCTTTCACGCGGTCCGCGGTGGCCCTTCGCAGCCGCTTTCCCATTTCACGCGGACCACGTTGGGAGATTCAGAGAGGTGATAATTTTGGGTGTTGTTCAGTGCGGCCCGCGGTTGCTTTAGTGTGGCTGGCGGCACCTCCAACGCGGCTGCACTCTTGTTAGTGCGGTCCGCGATGCCCTGTTCTGCAATGGTTTTTGAAATCTTTTCATCTGCTGTTCTGCAATTGTTTTCACTAACTGATACACTGCCTATGCTTAAACTAACAATGTTAGACATGTTTTCTTGCAGATAATGGTTAATCAAAAAGGCAGTAAATAAACACAACAACCCAGGAAAGGTGGTTCCTCCCGAGGGGGTAAAGGCAAGAGAATCACAAAACTCACTCCCTAGGCTCGGGAGAACATTAAAAAGACCCGAATTGATACGGGCTGCTGATAAGGCTGCCTCTCATTCATCGGGGAGTGAGTATGTGCCCTCCAAAAGCATCTCCTCAGAATCAGTCCCAACTCACAAAACCGGCCCACTCCACCTAACTGATACTCCTCCACCATCACCCATAATCAAAAGACCAGTCAATGTAGTCTCAGATTCATCTAATGAGTCCGCAGCCGGTAGTGGGAAATACTCCACCTCCCCTACAACTTCATTATCTGGGAAGAGTGCAGGCAAAGAAGAGATAGGTGAGCCTCAGATTGGGGGTATTGAAAGAACTAGAAAACTTGAAGTTTGGGAAGATCGATTCGTCAGTCAAGTGGAATTTCAAAAGTTAAGGGAGTGGTGGCCGGTGAGGAAGTTAATACCGGGGAGAAGTTTTATTGTCACTAACCTTTTACCCGATAACTCGAACGCGTAGAGGGAGTTCCGAACTAGACAAGGCTGGGAATTTTTCAAGGAAAGGTGCATCGATGCTAATGAGCACATGGTTAGAGAATTCTACTGTAATGTGGCTCACATTGTCAAAGATACGAAGGTGACCAAAGTGAGAGACAAAAAGGTGGTGTTTGATGGGAAATTCTTAAATGACTACTTGGGGTTCAAGGATGATGGTGAGTTGCTTTATATGGCTAAGTTAGCGATGGGTGAGGAAACGACCTTGGTTGGCCCAGTTCTTAGCAATCCCAGGTACTGTCCCAACATGGTTGCAAGCAGGGAAGAAAATATAGAGGAACACCTTCAACTTTGAGGCTCGAGGGTGGTTGACATTTGTATGCAGTTGCCTTGACCCTTCTACCAACGAACATACTATTCCACTTACCCAGGTTGTTCTTATTGCATCTATTATGGCCAGGTACCCTATCAATGTGGGTAATGTGATGTCTAGGGTGATTTCTGCTGTGGGACAGGAGAGGGCTGGAACTAGCCTTTTCCCAACACCCTCTCTGTGTATTTTAAGGATTTGGAGGTTGAGAAGAAAAGATATGATGTCAAGACCAAACCTGTGGCTCCTTACTCTTGGTATAGCATACAGGGCCCGGACAACCCAAAGTCAAAGAAATACTAGCCACCTACCTCTACCCTAACCGGCCAGTCTGAGGAGCCAGTTATGGTAGAGCCTTCTACCGAGCCTTCCACCATACCTGCTACCACTACCATTGAGACCTTACCCCCAGGTCCTTCATCTGCTAGGCCCAGTACTTCAGCTGGTCCGGGAGTTCCTTCTTCCCGGGCTCACCCTTTCACGGCCCATCAGTTGAGCTAGACTCTTGCCAGTTTGAACAATTGGATTTCAGCTGCAACATCCAAGTTGTCGACTTTATCTGCGTCAGTTGAGGACCAGTCAGCACCTCCCTTAGTTCAGATTCCTCAATCTATTGAGGATACATATCAGAAGCTCCTGAACAACTAGGAAAAGATTATAAAGACTCTAGAAGCCTTGACTAAGGCTGTGGACTTACATGGCAAGGCTCTGAAGGAGATTGCAAGAGAGAACAAGAAAATGAGGAAGTCAAAGGCTTCCAATAAATCGGTGAAAGCACTGCGGACGGATGTGGACAAGCTATTGTTAGACCAGATGCCTTTAGACTTGTTATTCGGGGATCCAGCCCTCCAGCAGCGGCACCAGTGCCACAGCCACCGCAGGAGTAGGCACCCAGGCTCCCGAGGAAGAAGAGAAAGCTCCCCAGCATAGTTGATGCAGTGATTGAGCTAGCGAAGATTCAGGAGGGTCCCTCCAGTGTTACACCCGACATTCAGCCGGTCCATGATCAGGCCCCAGTCTCAGCAGCTGAGCAGGAGGAGGCCGGGAACCAGTCTGAGGTTGCCGTCCATACAGAGGATCCCATGCAGACGGACCAGTCCTGGGGAGCTCTTATATATCCTTTCATTGAATTTTTATACTTATTTGTGTAGTTGGCATTGGGGACAATACCAGCTCTTATTCGTGGGGGTGCACCCTACTTTTTGATTATCTGGATGACTGTACATATTATATTCTCATTTTATGTTCTGTTGAATTGATTTTCTAGTTGGTTTGTATATAACTTTACATTTTAGCTACTTTTCTAGTACTTTTTATTCTCTTTTGGTCTATATATAAAGTTACATTCAGTATATATTCATCCCTCATTGTATATTCTACTCCTGTATTGTACATATTCATTCTGTTTTTCTATTTTTGCAAAAATTTTCATTTTTAGCTTCGTAGATAGGCTCGTAGCCTTTTGTTTTATTTTTGGCGTTTTCAATAAGCCCTTGGTTTTCTTAATGCCATGGTTCTTTCCAAGGGTGGAGTATAGTGCGAACCGGGTGGCTCTTCCCAATGATAGATGGCGTGACAACCTTCTTAAGGGTTTGAGTCCATTTTTGATTTTTCTTTTGTTTTTTGATATTTCATAGTTAAGGGTACCTCAGGCAAAGCTTCACTTGGGCCTAGCACATTTGCCTTGGATCGCATGATCAAAGACATAATATTGTGTTTAGTCGTGGCCTTGAGACTCTTGTGTTGACAAAACAATCATGTTGTCTTTTTGGACCATTGTGTGCTTGAATCGTAACTAAGGTTGTTGAGGGCCCTCGACTCGATGTCTTTAGAAATCCCTTAGCATGTGCTGTGAGGAATCAAATTGTTAGTCCAAGTCACGAGCCAATAGTCTAGAACTTGCCCTAAATGTTTGTTGAGGCGAAAACCTAGGTAAAATTTGACTTGAGAAGTGATTATAGGCTCTCCTTGATCAAAATGTTAAGTTGAACAATTCCATGGCCTACCAATGAAATGATCCCTAGTTAACCCTTCTGAGCCTTCAACCTTTTTCTTTTAAGAACCAATGCTACAAGCCTATACCCATTCTAAAAGATACTCTCTCTTGGCACCCAAATCCTCCCTNGGGGGGGGGGGGGGGGTGAGAGACAACAAAGGAAACAAAGTGGTAAAAGGTACAAAAGCAAAAAAGAAAATGGAGGCAATGAAAAAGAAGAAAAGAAAAAGACAAAAACAAAGACCAATGTGAACAAGAATACAAAGGGGATTCAAGGAAAACAAAAGTGAAAAAGGTGTGGAAGAAGTAGAAAAGGAGAAATGTTTTGAATGGAATAAGAGAGAGTGACAATGTGTCCCTCTAACCCCTTGAAAAGAAGTGAAATACTCAAACGAGTCAAGAAAGTGTGCCAAAATGAATCAAAAGAAGTTCTTAAGGGAAGATTGAACCCATTTGAACAAAAACATGTCCTACCCTTACCCAAAAGCCTTCACAATGACTCCACAAAAGCCCTATATGATCTTGAGTTGAAGGAAGACTACATTAGTGGATACTTACATAAGGGGCAAGCATATGGTACCTATAGCCAAATTTGTGACCTTTTTCTTGAGAGAGAGCTGAGTGAAAGTCCATCAACCTCGGTTTGTGTGTCAATACTCAAAAAGGTGAGGTTCGCTTAGGGAGAGTTGAGGATGTGTGAGTTTGGGTTCCACAATGACCAAAGTAATTGAGAAAAGTTCTTTGATGAAAGATGTCAACTCTTGATTCTCTTGTGTCACACTTGATCCATAGTTTTCAAAGTTTAAATGTGTTAATGATGAATTTGTATTGAGGGCAATTGTTAGTCCCAATTGATGCTTGTTGAGGTTACTCTAAGATAGCTATAATTATTTGGATATTCCTTTAAGGGGTGGGTCTTATTTTTTTTGCTTGAGGACAAGCAAAGGTTTAAGTTTGGGGGAGTTGATAAGTAGGATTTTAACGTTTTTTATGCCCCTACTTGCCTATGTTTTGAGCACAAATTGCTGCAAAATAGTCCCAAAATGCTCACAGGTTGTGCTTGATTGCAGGTTTGAGCGAGAAAGTGACAAAACGTCAAAGATCGGCTCAAAACAGAGTGAAACCTGCTCAAGTATCAAAGGCCAAGTGATGTGATGGAAAACAGAGCCTAGTGCAGACCGCACAAAAGTGCACGCGGCCGCACTAGGAGATTCAGAGATGGTGCATATTTAGAGCATTCACCACACAGCCGCAGTCAAATCTATATGGCTCGCTTTCAGCTTACGTGGCTGTGATACTTGTTTATGCGGCCCGCGTCAGGAGATTTAGAGAGTTGCTGAACTGGTCAAGATGCAGGCTATGCGGCCGCAGTCATAATCTCACGGTCCGCGCTAGGGCCTTCTGCGGTAGCGCTACCCTTCTACGCGGTCCGCACTAGTCAGTTTAGAGGGATGGAAACTTGAAGTCAAAGAGCCAGTGCGGCCGCGAAACTATTTTCGCGGTCCGTATGACCCCGCAGGTGTATTTTTATCAAGTTTTTCCAGCCTGGTATAAATAGAATATTTTACCATTTTTAGGTTAAGTTTTGTTTTTCTGAAGCTGCTGAGCTCGTGAGCATTGTTGGCACTTTTGCTCTTTATTATTATAGATTCTACTTAGTAATTAATTAATATGTTTAGTTCCTCATCTATTTCTTTTATTTCTTCTTTAATTATGTCTAGCTAAACCCATTAGCTAGGGTTGTGGCTCAACCACAGTGTGGGTAGTTGATGGGTGTTGCCCTCTAGGGTGAGATTGAGATAGGGTGTTCGTTATTTGGGTTAATTTTGTGTTTTAATTTTGAATTTGTGGTTGCAAACATCGATTCAAGCTTAGTGGATCTAACTCTTCTTGAGAAAGAGAGTCCATGACCCTAAAATTGACCCAACAAGGAATTAGGATGGACCAATGAGAAATGGTAGTCCCAATTAACGGGTTAAACCTCGTGAGAGTAATTACCCTACTTGAACCCTAGTTGCTTGGTCTAATTGGCCTACCTAGTTGGTCTCGAGAGTTCCAATTGGGCAAAATCGTTCTCTCTACCGAGAGGTGTGAGAATGGGTGAAATGTGCAACGGTTATAGCATAAGCTCCAAAAAATCAATCTCCCCTTAGTATTTTCTACCCGTTGACTAGCCACCTAGGTAGTGTCGCGACCTTAGTGCCTTTCTCTATATTAAATACAACTTAGCAATATTCTTGTAGCTTAATTTAGCCTTAATCATTAGTTTGTAATATTAGTGATAAATACAAAAACCCCAAAAATGCTAGAAGTATAATTAGAAGCACATACGCAACTCTAGGATAGATAGACAACACAACTCCACTCCAAGCTCCCTGTAGAAATTCGATCCCGAACCACTATTTGGGTAAAAGCTGTTATGACCCGCTCTTCCTACCATTGCATAGTGTCGAGTTGGCAGCGATTAACCACAAAGGCCCATGAAAGACCCCATTGTAGTCCCTTGGAACTACAATAGAGCAAGTGTGACATACAAGGGGGAAGAAATCAGAGGGAAGTAAATAAAACTAATCAATCTAGGAAGTGCCTCAATCTAGAAGAAGTGAATAATCCCAAGTATAAGTGCTTCCTGCTCAAAAAGCTAGTTAGTGCCAAAGAAGTAGAGGAATTCTTCTGAAGAATGAAAACTGCGGACTACGAGGTAATTGACCAACTCTAAAAGTCTCCCGCTCAGGGCTTGCTCTTGTCTCCATTGATAAGCTTGAATGAGCATCCGAAAGTGCTGATAAAGACCCCTAAATGAAGCCTATGTTCCAATTGAACCAACTGTGGAGCAACTGAAAGGATGGCAGAAAGATTCTTCGCAGTCAACCGGATCTCATTTAGCAAGAATGACTTGCCCCTGAAAGGATCTGCATACAACAAAGCTCTTTATTTGACAGTTAAGTGTGAAGAGTACGATGTAAAAATAGTCATTGTGGACGGCGGATAATGGTCAAAATATTGCCTCTCTCAACTTTGCAAAGAATGGAAATTGGGACTGAGAGGATAAGGTCTAATAATGTTTATGTGCATGCTTTTGATGGCATAAAGAGGGACATAATAGGGGAAATTGATTTGATCCTGACTATCGGTCCTGTGGATTTTTAAGTGATGTTTTAGGTCTTGGACATGGATATCTCCTATAATTTTCTTTTAGGAAGGCCTTGGATCCATGCTGCGAGGGCCGTACCTTCTACCGTCCACCAAATGGTGAAGTTTTAACATGAAGATCAGGAAATGATGGTTCATGGAGAAGATGAGAAGTCAATTTACAGGGACCTATCTGTCCCATGTCTCGAAGCTAGGGAAGGTAGCAAGCATAGAGTCTATCAAGTTTTCGAGGTTGTGGTCGCAGATCAATGTGAGGAAGGGAGCCCGTGTCCTCATCCCTTTCTGTCAAATGCATCAATCATGGTCGCTACTGAAATGATCAAGCACGGTTATAAGCTTGGGAAGGGACTTCGAAAATCATTATAAGGTATCATAAAACCTATCACTTTAGCTGCCAGCGAGAAGTTCTTTGGTGTGGGTTTTCACACCACAAAAATTGATGTGACATAGGCAAATGAAGGAAAGAGCAATGGTTGGGTTCTACCTCAGCCAGTCCCGCATTTCTACAAAACATTCGTCAAGCCCAAGTACACCGAAGAAGAAGAAGATGAGGCTTTCACGGCCGAGGAAATTGAGGACATATGTGGAGTCATAAGAAAAATGTTATATGAAGCCCATATGGTCCAGCCGGGTAAAGGTTCGAGCACCGCTGAGGTGTAATTTATGGGACCCGATGCCAAGCTGCAAAATTGGAAGGCTACTCCGTTCCTAGTCAGGTGGGAATCCCGGTAGTCCAATCTTGTTATCTTTTCTGCATTCCGAGTTATTACAGTGTGTAACTTGAACGTTTCTTTTTGTTTATTGTCATAAAAATCCAATGTAAACCCTGCTATTTTCAAATTCAATGAAATGGAATCAATATTTCACCATCTATGAATCTCTTCCTTTATTCTTTCTGATTTTTGTTACTTTTCTTATTTTTCTTCCTTTCAGTTCTAATAATGTGGACTTAAATAACATGACATGCTTGCGGCCCGATCATATCGTGCTATCTAACTGTGAAATAATGAATCATGAACCATAATAAGATGAAGATAAGGCTTTTAGGGAAATAAACCGAGAACTAGAACAATTCGAAAATAAACCTAAGCCAAACGTAAATGAAACTGAGTTGGTTAATTTGCGTAGTTCAGAAGAGGTCCAAGTAACCATGACAAGCATTCAGACGGATGTAAGAACCAGGGATGCATTGATCCAACTTTTGTTCGAATTCAAAGATGTATTTTCTTGGTCCTATGATGATATGGCAGGACTAAGTGTTGATTTAGTGGTACACAAATTGCTGACTTATCCTGATTATTCCCCTGTCCAGCAAAAACAGAGGAAGTTCAAAACTGATATCAGTGACAAGATCAAAGAAAAGGTCACCAAACAGTTGAATGCAGGGGTGATCCGAGTGGTCCTATACACCACATGGTTGGCTAATATGGTTCCCGTGCAAAAGAAAGATAGGAAAACTCGAGTGTATGTCGACTATAGAGATTTGAAGAAAGCAAGTCCCAAGGAAAACTTCCCTTTGCCAAACATCCACATCCTTATTGATAACTGTGCCAAACATAAGATACAATATTTCATGGATTGATGGATGAAGAGGACGTGGAAAAGACAGCCTTTACCATACCCTGGGGCACCTATTAATATAGGGTCATGCCTTTTGGTTTAAAGAACGTTGGGAAAACTTATATGAGGGCTATGACTGCCATCTTTCATGACATGATACGTCAGGAAATCGAGGTGTATGTGGACGATGTGATATCAATTCCAGAACGCAGGACAACCATGTTCGTGATCTGAGAAAATTTTTTGAGCGGTTGCGTAAGTACGATTTGAAGTTAAATCCAGCCAAATGTGCATTGCTCCGTCTGGGAAACTCTTGTGATTCATAGTCAGTCGGAGGGGCATCATGTTAGATTCAATGAAGATAAAGTCTATTAGGGATTTATGTATGCGGTGAAATCAAAGGGCCTAATTTTCTCTCTATCAAGCCATACCGGAAGAACACCTCGAGACCCCGAAGATGTGGAGTCGTGACCGAGTCCCCTCCTTCGGGGCTCGTCAAGGCCCGACTCGAAGAAGAAAAAGGTCGAGACTAGAATAGAAGGGAATGTTCCCAAGGGACACAGCTAAGTATGACATGGCCGGCCTATCCAGAGCCTATGCCGAAGCATCGCGTCAAACTATCCCATCCCCATACTTTACAATTAATGCATGTTGTACTATAGCTGGGTTCCCCTCTTATATAAAGGGAACCCACACTACGTTGTAAGGATCTGATGTTGCTCCAACTATTCTCCACAAGATCAATAAAATCTCTATCTCTCTCTTTCTTTTATCTAACTTGCTCGTTCTTATTAGCTTTAGGCTACTCTCCGCATTTATTGCTTTCATACATGTTATTCATTTATTGCTTGATACTGGCCATAAAGAGCTTCATTTGATCATATTCTAACTGTTACCCCATTCCCGACTACCCCCAATAGCTCGAGATCGAGCCCAGATATAAGCCTCGAGGTCTTCCATCGACCGTGCAGAAGCAAGGGCAGCAAGCCCCTCGTTTGAATTGCCCCGTTTTAGCTTGTATTTTATCGTCAAACTTCATATTTTAGCATCATCTGCTCTAACAACTAGCATAAAAATAGATCACGTATTTTTAGAATCCCATATACAAATTTAATTGTCGTTACCATATTCACGGTAAACAATTTACCTCTTCCGAGAACCAAGAAATAGGTTATGACCCTGTTGGGAAGGTTGAATTACGTCAGCCAGTTCATTGCTCAGTTGACATCCACATGCGAACCCATATTTAAGTTGTTGAAGAAAGATGTGGTGATGAAATGGACAGATGAGTGTCAAGAAGCCTTTGACAATATCAAACAATATATATCAAATCCGCCAATCTTGGTCCCACCCGAACCTGGGAGGCCTTTGTTTCTATATCTGACAGTCGTGGAAAATTCCTTCAGATATGTTCTCCCGCAACATGATGTGACCGGAAAGAGAGAATGGGCTATATACTATTTGAGCAAGAAGTTTACCAGTTATGAAGCCAAATACACTTTATTGGAAAAGACCTGCTGCGCTCTAACTTGGACCGCTAAGAAGCTTAGGCATTACCTATTGTCCTATACCACATATCTCATCACTAGGGTAGACCTTTTGAATTACATATTCCAAAAGCCGATGGCCACAGGGAGGTTAGCAAAATGGAAAATCCAGCTCACTAAGTTTGACATAGTCTATGTCACTCGCACGACAATGAAAGCCCAAGCTTTAGCGGATCACCTAGCTGAAAATCCTGTTGATGATGAATATCAGCCTTTTAGTACTTATTTTCTGGACAAGGAAGTAAATTTAGTTGAGCTAAAATGAAAAGACACCAATGCTAGGAAAATGTTCTTCGATGGAGCTGTGAACACAAAAGGTGTCGGTATTGGGGCAATTATGATCTCACCCACTGGTCAGCACTATCCGGCCACAGCCCGACTCCGGCTCTTCTACATAAATAACACTGCCGAGTATGAGCCTACATTATGTGTATGAATATGGAAATCTACCAAGATGTGGAAGAATTATTGACTATGGGAAATTCTTATTTGATTATCCGACAAGCTCAGGGTGAATGGGAAATGCAGGATGTCAAGCTTATTCCATATAGGCAACATGTTGAAGATCTTAGCAACTGGTTCAAGTCAGTCGAGTTCAGGTACATCCCTCGATTTCACAATGAGTTGGCTGATGCACTCACTACTTTGGCCTCGATGTTGCCATATCCAGGCAATGTCCACATCGACCCATTAGAAATCCAAATCCTAGAAAGGCATGGTTATTGTAATACGATTGAGTTGGAACCAAATGTTCAGCCATGGTATCATGATATCAAGAGATTTTTAAAAACAAAAGAATATCCCGAGCAAGCCAATGGAGACAAAAAGAGAACCATTAGAAGGCTTTCCAGCAGTTTCTTCTTGAGCGGTGAGGTCTTGTACAAAAGGACTCCAGATATCAACCTGTTAAGATTCGTGGATGCCTAAGAGACTGGAGGAATCATGCATGAAGTACACGCAGGAGTGTGTGGACCCCATATTAATGGATACGTCAAAGCATAGAAATCCTTCGAGAAGGCTATTAGTGGATGACTATGGAAAAAGATTGCTTCAGTTTTGTCCGAAAATGTCATCAGTGTCAGGTACACGGTGACCTGATTCATGATCCACCTACAGAACTGCATCCTATGTCAGCACCGTGGTTATTCGTTGCTTGGGGTATGGATGCCATTGGGCCAATCGAGCCAAAAGCTTCAAATGGGCATAGATTCATATTGGTTTCCATTGACTACTTCACAAAATGGGTTGAAGCATCACTCTCAAAGCCATCACTAGGAAAGCAATGGTAGACTTCATGCTCTCCAACATCATCTGCCATTTTGGTATCCCTACAACTATCATTACGGACAATGCTACAAACTTGAATAGCCATTTGATAAGGGAGATATGTGAGAAATTTAAGATCACATATCGGAATTCGACCACTTACTGGCCCAAAGCTAATGGTGTTGATGAAGCAGCAAACAAGAACATCAATAAGATTCTGAGAAAGATGATTCAATGTTTGAGATAGTGGCATGAAAAGTTGTCTTTTGCATTATTGGGATATCGCACAACTGTGCGCGCATCAATCGGAGCAACACCCTATCCATTGATTTATGGCACTGAAGTTGTAATACCTGCAGAGGTTGAAATTCCATCTCTCTGAATCATCTTTGAGGCTGAAGTTGAGGATAGTGAGTGGGTCAAGACCTGCCTAGAACAGTTAACCTTGATTGACGAAAAACAGATGGCCGCAATTTGCCACGACAGTTGTATCAACAAAGAATGGCCCGGGCCTATAATAAGAAAGTGCAACCTAGGAACTTTGAAGTGGGGCAACTCGTTTTGAGATGTACTCTCCCTCATCACAAGGAATCAAAAGTAAAGTTTGCTCCCAACTAGAAGGACCCATACATTATCAGAAAAATTGTTGCCAAAAGGGGCGTTTTACCTGGGAGACATTGAAAGAAATGACCTTGAAACAACTGTAAATGGAGACGCGGTAAAAAGGTATTACATTTAACCCTTTTGCGGTACCAATATTATCTGATTGGGATGATGAAGGCTATCATTCTCTCTACCAAAAAACTCCAATCCTTAGGTAACCCTTTTAGCCGGTTAACCTTCTTTGGAACCTGAAAAGGTTTGTAATGAAAAAAAATCAAATAAAAATCAAAAACAAAGTTTCCCTTAAATACGTTTTACTTGATTCCGAAAGGATACGTAGGCAGCGTTTCTCTGGGGTTCGGTCACACCAAAACAAAAATCCAAATTTTCCCAAAAGTGAAATTGGGGCAGATGTTATAATGGTTTGGCGATGATCCTACCTAAATGGTTCCAAAGCTGTAATTCAATCCAAACTCTTTTACCCCAAATCATGTTCAAAGTACTTTTGATCAATCGGTGAGAATGATCAAGGGTCACTTGGATCTGATGCAATAAGATGAGATGAATAAAATAAAAGAGTCTTTTTGGTGAAAACCCACATGGGCATTGTAAGGCGATGGTAAGTAGATAAATTGAAATGAGAGAGTCTTGTTAGTGAAAACTCGCAAGGAGCACTATAAGGTGACGGTGAGAAGAGAAATGAGAGAGTTCAATTGGCGAAAACCCGCAAAGGTCACCATTGATCAAGAAGAAGGATTTCCTTACGACCATTGTGTATGCGGTAAAAATCAGAAGACTTGATTATCTCAATCAAGACAATTTGGGAAGCCTCCCTGGAGACCCCAAGGATGGAAGGCTATGATCGAGTCCTCGACCTTCAGGCTCATCGAGGTCCGAATTAAAAGAACCAGGGCTCGAGGTCAGGGTAAGAGAAAATGACTTTGGAACGCATGGATACACTTGATAGGGCCGGTCTATCTGTACCCTACTAAGATGATGAGCAATAGGCCGTCCCATCTTTCTACTTTTGTAAATAACATATGCATATTTTACCGAGTCCCCTCGCCTATATACGGAGGACTCACCCCACTTTGTAAAGGACTAATGTTGCTCCACTTCTCCAATAAGCAATAATATATCTCTCTCTCTCTCTACATCAAATACATCCCTAAATGCTCGGAGACATAATCAATATGGCACCCTCACGACCCTAGGGTCATGGTTCCAGGCTCACAAAACCTTCGTGGTATGGCCCTAAGGCTACAAAAGGCGGTATTTAGGCCTAGAATTATCCGATATATACGGAGATTCACCATGAACAATTCGACAACTTGAAATACCCCATGGTCGGAACTCCGGGCTCACCAAGCCTCAGAAAAATAGCTCTGAGCTCACGAGAAGCTGTCTTCAAGTGAACTCGATGACTCGGAGACTGTCGCCAATCACCAAGCACTGGAAAATCTGAAATTGTAAGGCCCTAACGGGCAGCCTCGGCAAAACCAAATCTATTCTCCCTAAAACTGTAAGACCTCAACAGGCATGATAAACTGTAAGACCTCAACAGGCATAATAAATTGTGAGACCTCAACAGGTATGGAAAACTATAAGACCTCAACATGCATGAAAAATCCCGCAGTTTAGGCTACGCATCTTATTTGTAAGAATCCCTAAAGGGCATACCCTCGATGTGGACGCCTAAAACTGCTTCTCGGGATAAAAAATTGCTCTGGCCAAATGCACATGACTACGGTCAAAACGGCTGCTACAACACAAAAATGTAACTCGGGGACGCCCAACTGTTGCTAAAAAATCCTCCGAATCTACTTTAGAAAGAACCGGTTTAAACACATGCTTCCCTCAACAGGCAAAAAATGAGTCCCGACCATGTCGACTCCAAAATCGAAAAAGCATCAATATACTAGACCTATGGGCTATGAACCTTCTGAGGTGTTAAAAACATCACCGATTATGACTTGATAATGAGGTTCTTTTAGAACCGATGACGGGTCAAGAAAAATAATCAATAAGACCTTAACGAGAGGAAAACAAAGCTTATAAAAGCCTTCAGGCCTCACATAAAATAGTGCAAAGCCTTCGGGCTTCACACCGAAAGATCTCTACGACCATCAAATTTAAAATTAACAACTTGAGGATTAAAGAGAGCTCAAATCGTAACCCGATTCGTAGACCGGATCCAAAATTGTAAGGCCCCGTGAAATCCCTACTCAAAAACCCGGATCCCGTGGGGCCAAGTTAGGATCATGTGTTAGAAATTAGTAAATATGCTTTGCAGCGCGGACCTTTTTGGATTGAATAATGTATTAAAAAGTCAAGAATAAGTTTCCAAAAAAATGCAAGAAATGCAATCCAGAATGCGGTCGCATAATCGAAATGCGGACCGCATACCTGCCGCAGAGTGAGGCACAACGTTGGTTAAAATTGAAGTCAGTTATGCGGTCGAAATGCGGTCGCATAATCAAAATGCGAACTGCATAGTCGTCGCATATTTTCCTTTGAATTTGCGAAGGTCAATTCTGCGGTGCACTTTGCGACCGCAGAACATGAATACCGTCCGCATTCTTACCGCCGACTGAGTCAGAACGAATGGTTTTTGGGAGGCATTTTGCGATCTATTATGCGGACCGCATATTCATTCTGCGATCGCAAATGCGACCGCATAGTTGACTCGGGGCTCTAATTTTCTAATTTTTAACCCGACTTCCATATCGATATAACAGATGTTCTAGCTCATTTCGAACATTCTTCTGAGCATTCCTAGAGAGAGGAAGAGGTTTCTTAGAGAGGGAAAGTCTCCCATCAAATTATTTCATAAGATTGGGCTAAATCATTGAAAAAAATCAAGTGAAGGCTCCTGAATCTTCATCCCAAGAGATCGAAGCGCTAAGAGTTCCGGAATATTGTAAAAGAATAAGGAAAAGCTTTATTGAGGTATGTATGGCTAAAACCCCCTTTTATTAGAAATCGAGCTCCGTTGGTGCTTACGAACGTGTGGTAAGAGTTGAATTGGCTAGTGTATTGATTGTTATTGCGAAATTAATTGATTTGCATATATCAATACATATTCGTGAAGGATGTGCCTCAATATAAATAACGTGCCAATCTTGATAATTAGAGAATGATGAAAAGTATAATTATTTGTTGAAATACTTGGGCTATAAGCCAACAATGAAACAAAGGATTTTCATGCTAGCTACGCGCTCACTTACCTGTGATTTCAACATGAATTATCTTTGATATACGTGTCTATGATCACAACTTGTAAAACTAATATTGAAAAGGGAAAATGATGTGATGATGGTGGCCATGAGTACCCAGAAATTGTTATGATATGTGTGGAATAAAGATTCGGAGGAGTTGACTAATGAGAATGGATTAATGCCTAGGCAAGGCGACCTAGCCGATTGGGTCGTGATCGGACACCATGCCGCACACATGGTGGAAATGTGCTGATATTGAATTCCGTATAAGGGAAACGAAATATTGATTGAAAGTAATGCCTCCAATGAGGTGACCTAGCCGATCAGGTCGTGACCGGACTCCGCTCGAGATGGCGGTGGTGATGAGAACAGTGGTGCACATGTGACAAAATTGCCCTAATCTGTGTTGTGGAAATTGTATGAAGAATTATATGAACTGTTTCTTTGATTTTTTGCCGTATTAATTGCTTGTATCTATTTGATAGTTCTTTCTAGTAAAATGGTGTTTAGTTATACATACCAGTACAATTCAAATGTACTGACATCCCTTTTGCCGGGGGCGCTACATTCGTGTTATGATTGTAGGTGGATCTATAGCAGGCACTCCAGTCCACCGGCAGTAGCACCTCCTCTGCTTTCCGTTAGCTGTATTGGTGAGCCCCTTTCCCCTTGGGGCCCTGCGTGGCTTATGCCGCTGTTCTTCCCAGAGTCTT
>MU757432.1:33492-64393 GCA_026770625.1 Nicotiana glauca | reverse complement strand
GTACATTTTCAATTCACAAACAATCACAACAACAACAATGAACAATTCACAAAGATCACAACAACACTTCTTAAGGAGTAGGAACAATAATTTACAAGTGTTTCCATAACCGTCAATGCTATTTCCGTCATATTCCACAATTCACAAGTGTTTCACCTTAAGCCATAGATGTTAATATCACAATTATTTCAGTTGCATCACTTACAATTTCCTTACGTCATTTGTTTTTCATCTAATACCACATATCATAATCACAACCATGCAAGCCACACGAATTTCACAATTTACCCATGTGAATGTCACATACCAAACATTTCGGCACCAACAAGGCAATTTTACAANAAGCAGTCTAGCCACGTCAATCTAGTTCACAATTAACACATGCACCTTAGAATTTGAAATTCACAATTACTATCCGAGTTTATTTAGGTTATCGAGCACAGCCCCTTACTTCTACCCAATTCCCCTTACTAAATTTTAGATTTTGAAAGACATGCATGTGAGTTTCCACCAATTATTTCAATAATCAAAGCATGAGACTCCCTCCCTTAGCTTAAAATCTGGAAATCAAGGAAAAAGGGTTAGGGATTTTACCTGTAGAAATGGAGATGAAAACACTTGCTTTAAAATTTTCCGGACCAGGTAATTTGAGGAACAATTTTGAAGAAGATAAGCTTTTCTATCAAGAAACCCTCCTCCCACTCTCTTATTTTGTTCAGAAAAATGGTTAAAATGAGGGGTTAGGGTGTTATATTAGAAAGGGGGTCGGGTTTTAAATTTTAGAAAATAGAAATTCGGGTGAGATCTGCGGTCGCATTCTGCGATCACAAAATCGAAGATTGGACCGCAGAACTGACCCCAATAACTGAACATCTCTGCCTGGGTGTGCGGTGGAAATGCAGTTCGCATATCGATTATGCGGTCGCACAATGGATCGCATTTTCAACATCAACTTAGACCAACTCTCTGATTCACTATGCGGCAGGAATGCAGTCCGAATAATGATTATGCGGTCACATAATGGACCGCATTTTCAACTTCAATTTTGACAATTCTTCTTCTCCACTCTGCGGCAGGAATGCGGTCCGCAAAGCTGATCTGCGACAGCATTCTGGACCGCATAAATGAGAACTTTCTGGAAAATTGATTCTTTTGATTTTTAAAGGCTTAGATTACTACCAAGGGTCCGAACCGCGAGTTACTAAGTTTTGAGACCAAAAATTATTTACGGGGCCTTACATTTGTCTTGGTTATAATAACTCACAAAATCTTCCTGGTGAAAACTGGGGCAGAAAATTTCTTTCGGTTGTTTGCTTTGGTGCCTAAACAGATTTTCACATTGAGGCACAAGTTTTGAGATAACCAAAAGAAGAAGTCTCAACCTAGATAAAAGAAAAGAAGAAACAAGAAAAAAAAAGTTCAACTCTAAGTATAGAAGCGGAAAAAAGATGCAGACTACTCAAAATTTGATTGAAGTCACAAGCTTTGCATGTCCCGCCTTGATTCGAAAATCTAAAGAAGATTGAACCAGTGGTTGAAGCTAACGAGTATCAAGATTCAGATCAGAGTCTACAGAAATGGCTAACCAAGACTCAAGATCAAGCTTTATAAGGTGTATAGATATGAATATGTATGCGGCAAAATCAAAAGACTTGATTCTTTGCTGTCTAGATATTTCAGAAGCTTGCCCCGCGACCCCAAGGGTGGGAGGCAGCGATCGAGTTCTCAGCCTTAGGGCTCATAAAAGTCCGACTCAGCAGAAACAGGGGCCGAGGTCAGGACAGAACGGGAAGCCCCCTAAGCACATGGCTACGCCTGACAGGCCCAGCCTATCTAGAGCCTACTGTGAGGCCTTGCATCAAGCTGTCCCATCTTCGTACTCTTGTAATTAATACACATGTACTTATAGTCGAGTTCCTCTCCTATATAAAGAGGACTCACCCTACCTTGTAAGGAACTGATGTTGCTCCACTTCTCCACAAATGCAATAATATCTCTCTCTCTTTCTTCTAAATTGTCTATCTTCATCGACCTCGAGGTCGCCTTAGCACTTCATCATTTTCTCTTTTGTTCTTCGTTACTTTGCTCAATATTAATAGTATAGATCCTTGTTTAGCTATATTTTTACTTGTTATCCCCTTCCCGACTACCCTCGATAGCTCGAGATAGGCTCGAACCTCGGCCCCGAGGTGTCTGCTGGCTGATCTTACGCCCGAGCAAAAGCCCCCTACTGGTTTGATTACTGCCGTGCTTAACTCGCTTTTGTCATTTTACCTCATGCTTTAAGAATAACCGCCATACCAAACTAGCTCAACAATAGATCACGTATTTTTAGAATCCCATTTATAAATTTAAGTGTTGTTACCATTTTCATGCTAAACAGTTTGGCGCCCACCATGGGGCAAAAAATAATAATTATTATTTTCTTGCTAGTTTCGTCACTCGAACACACAATATCTTTCACACTTTTTCTTGCCCAAGATCTTTCGATTTCAGGTTAATGTTCAGTTCGATAAGGGAAATTGAGAACGATAACCCCAAAGATCATAAAGAGAACATTATGGTCGTTCCAATAGCTACGACGTATCTAGATCGGTCCGAGCGGATGCGGGCCTACACGCTGCACAACGAAGCAACAAAGTCTCGTGCACCAATGATGGGACACAGCACGTTGACCAACCGATAGCCCAAAAAATCCCAGCACGGGTAGAACAGGAAGTTAATCTTCATATTATTTTTGAAATGTTGCAAGAATGACATTTGGCTATTGCTCAGCTATAGAGTCACCCGGAGACTCCCAATGCGGCAACACCAAAAATATCTCCTTATGTCGAGCCAGTACCCGAGAAATTAGGCAACGACGAATCGACAACCTACCCCGTAGCAGTAAGGATGTTGGAAGACCTAATCGAAAGGATCAAATAATGCTTGTGGAAACTCCTGTAGCAATCGTCTCCCGAAGATACAATCTCGGAACTCATTTCATGAAAGTCAAAAATGATGAATCTTCCCAAGAGTGACATGACCTCGAATCCTTACGGGCACATCTCCAAATACGCACGCTTGTCCAGGAACAGCGACCTCCAAAACAATGAACTTGAGCCTGTCCCGATAAGGAGATTCGAGGAAACTCTCCCGAAAGAAACCATGATACATAACCACTACCCGGTGCCTCACCTTACGGACCCGCTCACTGTACCGATACGATCCATGGAGGCACGTGCCGGCACCATCAAAGCAATACCAAGATGGCCTGATGCACCTAAGGTCGAATGAATAAGAAATAAAGTGTCGCGGGAAGCCGCACCCCGCTCCTCGATAGGACGAATGAGACCACTCCCGATTTTGAGTAGTTGGGAAGCTCAGGCCTTCGCCCAAAGCCTAAATGAAGCTTACTGGGCGAATCCAGGGTATTCCAAGCAAAGACTGGTCAAATATCCAACCAAGTCTTGGTTGGACGCCCGCAACCGACCCCAATCCCGAATCAGGGCTGTAGACGACCGTATGGGAACCTCATCTAGTTCGGAATATCCAGGTTGTCTGTGTGCCGCGAATAAAAGAGACGACTCGAGGTGCAAAATGCCTCTCAACAACAAGGCAGTAGCCCGAGGACAACACCCTCGAGGAGCCTCCAATGGTACCAGATTCAACAAGACACAGGTGGCAAAGAAACCTCACCCGATGAAGTACGACTTCAACATTGCAGTACCAAGCATTATAATCACAATAAGCAAAGCCAGAAATGGCAGGCGGCTCGGACCTATTCAACCGAAACTCCTCCAAGGAAACTATTGCCCGCCACGGACACCACGAGGAGCTCAGGGTCACAGGCCCAAAATAGCAACAACTATTCCATTCAACAAAGGTCTCCATAAAGTGTCATCGAGTAGGCAGACCCAGATCCAGCTCCACGGTAGGAAGGAGATCGGGCAAAATAGAGCCGGCGAGCCACGGCGCATCACCACAACTATGAAAGGACGATGGCACCCCACAAAGATCCGTAGAGTGTAGAGTGAAAGTGCCCGTCACAAGAAAGGAACTGTACCAGGAAAGGCTCCCAAAGGACACCCTCGCGCTCTAGGGAAGAGACTCCATGACTCTACCTCGACATCGCATCAACATATTGGTAATCCCCTCTTTCATTTGACTTATTTCATATAAAACATATGTTCATGAGTACAGGTGGTTCGGCCAACTATATCGATGATGTCAGGCCAAAGACGATAGGGCGGCCCGGACCACATCGCTTTTGCGCCAAATCTCTGATCGGTTCCTAATGGAAATCGCCACAACAATCAGATCGCTCTCTCTGTGCAATACGCCCGAGCTCGGGCTGATACATCGAGCGCACAGGGAGCAGACACTTTATCAAGACGATAGTAGATACGTCGCCCAGATGTAACTCCGACCCTGTTTTGCCAAAGGGGTAAAGCCCCATGAGTAACGCAGGGCTACAAGCAACGAGAGGAGATCCCTCACCACATGACCCATCGATGACATTGCCATCAAAGGGGTCAAAGGGTAAGCATAACCACATCTTCTGTCAAGCCTGGTTGAACGTGGAAGAAAGTTACGATAAGACTCGCTCCTCGAAACACCGCCTACGCACTTCACAGAAAAGGAAGAACTACTCCGCCCTTTTTATCGTTTCCTTTCTTTTCTTTTTGCTAACATGCATACAAGAAGTCAGTTGAGGCATTCGGTAGCTCTAAACCTCACTCGGGGATCCATGGAGCCCGCCGAGCATTCTTTCCTTAACCGGGTTTTTAACATGAAAAAAGTTCCGCCAACAAGATTATTAGTAGGGTTGCATACCCCTAAGTAGGGGATCGACGAGATCGCAATCCTCTCTTTAAGTTCCAAATGTGGAATCATATAACACATTGGATAATCGAAGAAGTCGCACCCATGCGGGCCGAACTCACAACAACGGGACAACATGTATTTACAACATATATTTTTGCCAAGCAATAAAGAATATTTTTAGGCATTCCACGCTTTGAAGAAGACAATTTCGACATATCCGCAAAAAAAACCTCTTTGCCAGATGTATGTCGAGATACTCGAAGACTTAAAAAATTCGGTGCCCGAATGAACTCAGGGTCGGGACGCCGGGCTCATCAAGCTCTTATGAAGCAACTCCGAGCTCACGAGAAGTGGTCTTCAGGCTTAAACAACTCGATGACTCGAAGACTGCCGCCAATCTCCACGTATTGGAAAATCCAAAATTGTAAGACCCTAGCGGGCAGCCTTGGTATAAGCAGATCTATTCTCCACAAACTGTAAGAACCCAATAGGCATGGCAAACCGTAAGACCTCAATAGGCATGAAAAATCCCGTAGTTTAGGCTATACGTCGCATTTGTAAGAATCCCTAAAGGGCATACCCTCGGTGTATATGCCTAAAACTGCCGCTCAGGATCAAAAATGGCCACAGCCAAATGCACATGACAACGACCAAAACGGCTGATACAACCCAAATAATGCGACTCGGGGACGCTTAACTGTCACTAAAAAATCTTACGAATCTACTTTGGAAAGAACCGGTTAACAAACAGGTTTCCCTCAACCGGCAAAAAATGAGTCCCGACCACGTCGGCTCCAAAATTGCAAGAGCGTCGATCTAATCGACCTATGAGCTATAAACCTTCCAAGGTGCTCGAAATATCGTCGACTAAGACTTGAAATTGAGGTTCTTTCAAAACCGGTGATGGGTCAGGCAAAAATATACAAAAAGACCTTAACGAGAGGAAATAAAGCCTAGAAAAAGCCCCCGAGCAAAAACAGCGTAAGAGCCATCGTTGCTAGCTAAGCAAGCCTACAGGCTTCATATTAAAAGGTCTTTATGATCGTGCAGCGTAAGAGCCATTGTCGCCAGCTTGAAAATAGACAACTTGAGGATTAAAGCAAGCTCGAATCGTAACCCGATTTGGATATCGGATCCAAAATAGTTAACTATGCAAGCCTACGGACCACATATTAAAAGGTCTCAACGACAAAACGACAGAAAAGCCACCATCGCTGGCCAGAAACTCAATAAAATTTAAGGGTCGATTACAGCTCGAGTTGCAACGCAACTTAGAGACTGGACCTAAAAATTACAATACGCCTAAGGGTATGGAATAAATGCCATTTATCGCCGGCCAAAAATCGCGAAAGATTAAGGGTCAAATGCAGCCTGAGTCACAACACAACTCAAAGACTAGACCCAAAGATTATAATACGCCCAAGGGTGTGACATCGATGCCACTACTGCCGACCGGAATCTCCGGAAAGATTAAGGGTCAATTACATCTCTAATCGCAATGGGACTTAGAGACTGGACCTGGAAAATCACAAAATGCCCAAGGGCAGGAAATAAAAACCATTTTTGCTAGCCCGAATGGGCTCAAGGGTATATTAAGCTCAAGTCGGATCCTGACTCGGAGATTGAACCCGAGGATAATTCAACCGCAATATGCCTAAAGGCACAGCCCAAAAGATACTATCGTTAGCCAAGACAAATCTCCAGGCCACGCGCCCGCAAAGTCATTTCGACCCAGAAGCACAAAGGGCCATCAACCTCTGCCTATGTAGTCGGGAAAGAGCTGAAAGCCAATTGAAGATCAAGTCACAACACGACTCGGGGACTAGATTCAAAATCAATCTACACGATTGAAAGCAACGACAAAAAAAAATGTACAAAAGGAATAAAGCTCTAAAATTCTTCTTATATTACATACGCGAAAAAGCTTTCTCCACCTACAAACACACCCTGCGCGTATCGGAAACAAATATACAAATCAGTGGAATCCACATTCTGTGCCAAAAGGGCTACAGCTTGTCAAGTTTGCCCTCTGCAATGTCAACAAGAAGTGACCGAGCGTCACACTCATTATCCCTTGCTCGAGCCAATTCCTCCAAGATAATGAAGCCCCTCGCACTAATCTCCTCAAATACCTCTCTCCGGGATAAGCAGTGAACATATTCCTCGATCTTCTTCTCATGATCAAGGGCTCGCTTCAGCTCAGATTGGGTGTCAGCAGCATCTTTTATGTAAATTTCCATCTCACGATCAGCCCTGGTTCGACTTAACGTTGCTTCAGCCCGGGCATCGATTATCTCGGCTCTGACCCACGATAGATCAGACTCAAGTCTCTCGATCATATCTGGATGAACTTTGGCATTGTCATGGGTCAAGTTGAGTTGGACCTCGAAGGCAGGGACCTTAGCCGAGACGCTCATCTCCTATAAAGCTTGAGCATGCACTTGAGCTCTTAGCTCCTCGCAAGCGGCCCTGACACTGTTTACATCGCCTTTAAGGTACTCCAAGGCCTCCGTTTTTTTCTGCAACTCATATGGCAAGAGGAAATTAGCCTTAAGTTTAGAAAGAAGCAAAGCAAGCACTATAAGAAATTACTTGCTCCATCAAATAGCTCTCATAATTTGAACTCCGGTATGGCTCATATCGTCAATGTTGCAGCTCAACGTCCTTCTCCTTGCAAAGAAGCCTAAATAATTCTCCCTTATCTAGAACTCTCTAAAACTTGGCCTTTTGGTAGAGCGGCTCGGACTTAATCCTATCGTAGGCCTGTGCAGGAAAGATTCAATGGGAGGAGAAAGAACCAGGATACAAGGAAACTGTGCACAAACTCACCACAAAGTGAAGATGACGGATTTCCTCCAAATCAGAACACGCTCCTCTTGATCCTGCCCCTACGATCCCAGAAGACAAAGCCCCGGGCACGACATTCTAATTCAAAAAAGCCATTGGCTAGGAATCAGGTGCTCCGAGAATAGCAGACTCGGGCAATGCCCCGTCATCAGAAATACGAGCCCGACCAGCACTGCTAAAGGCTCCTTTGCATTGTGGGGTACAGTCCGTCTTATTACTGTAATTCCTCGGCCCGGAGGCCGATGACTACACCCCCTCTCTGGAAAAGCGTTGCCCTGCCCTAAGGACTGCCCGATATTGGCAAATAGCAAATTCGATACAGACGAGATGGGAAAATGATACCTCACGTATATGTAAGGCCCCGTGAAATCCCTGCTCGAAAACCCAGATCCCGTGGTGCAAAGATAGGAATAAGCTTCAAGAAAAAATCCAGAAATGTGGTCCAGAATGCGATCACATAATTGAAATGCGGATCGCATATTTGCCACAGAGTGAGGTAGAATGTTGGTTAAAATTGAAGTCAGTTATGCGGTCGAAATGCGGTCGCATAATCGAAATTCGGACCGCATAGTCATCGCATATTTTCCTTTGAATTTGGCGAGGGTCAGTTCTACGGTGCACTTTGCGACCGCAAAACATGAATGCGGACAGCATTCTTACCACAGATTGAGTCTGAATGTTTAGTTTTTGGGGAGCATTTTGCAGTCCATTATGCAGACCGCATGTTAACTCTGCGATCGCAAATGCGACCACATATTTGACTCGGGGCTCCAATTTTCTAATTTTTAACCCGGCCTTCCTATCGATATATTCGACATTATGGCTCATTCTAAGCCTATCTTCTGATATTTTTAGAGAGGGAAAGAGGGTCTTTGAGGTGGAAAGTGTCCCCCATCAAATTCTCCTTAGAATCTTGCTATATCCTTGAAACTAAGCAAGTGAAGGCTCCTGAATCTTCATCCCAAGAGGTAAGGCTCCATCACCTCAGCTCATATTTGTATACTTAGACATATGGGGTCATTAGGGAAGTAATTCATGGGTATGGGAATGAATCTCTTGCATGCATACCACCATAGAGTATTAGAAAGTAGTAAAATTAAAAAGGAGGCAATTGTGGGTACAAAATGATAGAAATTCCTCACAAAAAGGGGCCTAAGGTCATAATGCACCTTTAGAGTTTGACCATATGCTCGAACCAAGCTAGAACTTCAGTTTCGTCTCTAATTCTCAATTTAATTTGAAATTCTTGATCAATAGATCGAAGCGCTAAGAGTTTCGGAAATTTGTAAAAGAGTAAGGAAAAGCTTTATTGAGGTATGTATGGCTAAAACCCCCTTTTATTAGAAATCGAGCTTTGTTGGTGCTTACGAATGTGTGGTAAGGTCGTATTGGTGAATGTATCGATTGTTGCTGTGTGTTAATTGATTTGCAATTATCTACATTTTTACATTACGGATGTGCCTCAATGTGTGTAACATACCAATCTTGATAATTAGATAATGATGAAAAGAACGGTTATGTGTTGAAATACTTGGGCTATAAGCCGACATTGAAACAAAGGATTATTCATGCTAGCTATGTGCTCACTATCTGTGATTGCAACTTGAATTATCTTTGATATATGTGTCTATGATCATAACTTGTAAAATGAATGTTGGAAAAGGAAAACGATGTGATGATGGTGGCCATGAGTGCCCAGAAATTGTTATGATATGTGTGGAATAAATATTTGAAGGTGTTGACTAATTAGAATCGAGTAATGCCTCCAATGAGGTGACCTAGCCGATCGAGTCGTGATCGGACACCATGCCGCACACATGGTGGTAATGTGCTGATATTGAATTCCGGATAAAGGAAATAAAATATTGATTGAGAGTAATGCCTCCAATGAGGTGACCAAACCGGTTGGGTCATGACCAGACTCCGCTCGAGATGGCGGTGGTAATGAGAACAGTGGTGAACATGTGACAGAAATGCCCTATTCTATGTTGTGGAAATTGTATGAAATATTATATGAATTGCTTCTTTGGTTTGCCCATATTATTTGCTTGCATCTGTTTGATAGTTCTTTCTAGGGTGTTTAGTTATACATACCAGTACAATTCAATTGTACTAACGTCCCTTTTACCGGGGGAGCTACATTCGTGTTATGATTGTAGGTGGATCTATAGCAGGCACTCCAGTCCATCGGCAGTAGCACCTCCTCCACTTTCTGCCAGCTGTATGGGTGAGCCCCTTCCCCTCGGGGCTCGGCGTGGCTTATGCCATCGTTCTTCCCGGAGTCTTGTTTTTTTCTTTTCTTTCGTATTTGTGTAAGGTATAGCTGGAACCTTGTTGCCAGCATTTTTGTATTATTCTTCAGTTATATTTAAAGGCTCCGTAGATAGGTTTTGGGCAGCGTCGGGTATTGGAAATTAAAATAGAAATATTGATGTTTGGAAATGATGTATATAAGTTTATAACTTGTAATACCCTTAAAGTGGCGAAACGATGTTGCTAATGAAACTGAAATGGAAATTATTAATTATTTTGATAGAATTTGATTAACGAAGTCCATCCCTTATTTAATTATTAGTTGGGTTGGGTAGTATGCATGAAACCTGCCAGGTTTGCTCTGTCGGGTTTACTCGGTTGAGCGCCGGTCGCGCTCCTCGGATTTTGGGGCGTGACAAGCCCCTACTTATAGATGTGGTCGACAACACACCGATAAGAAGGGCTCTACTAGGCACGGCTCCGAGACATCCTACGACTCATTTAAAACCTGAGGCTCTGATACCAAGTTTGTCATGCCCCGAACCCGAGGGACATGACCGGCGCTCGACCGGGTAGCCCCAGCCAAGGGGACCTTGGTGCCTCTCCTTCCCCACGTGTTACCCCATATTTTTTTCATTACCTACTAGCCAAGAGAAGCAACCATTTACAATCAAAACACCTTTTTATTACAAAATATACATATGGTACATGTTCCATAGCATTGTTTACATTTTACATAGCCCAACGGGCAAGATACATACTACATAAGTTCATGACCCATATTTCCTGTCTACGGAGCCTCTAAACATGAAAAATAAATGATAACGTACTTGTCGGTAACAAGGCTCCAGCTATACCTTATACAAATATCAAAATAAGATCCCAAAACAGAAGAGGCATTAGCGACGTCGGGCCCCGAAAGGAAAGAGGCTCACCAATTCAGCTGATGGGAAGGGATGAAGAGCTACAGTCGGTGGACTGGAGTACCTGCTATGGATCCACCTACAATCATAACACGAATGTAGTGCCCCCGACAAAATGGACGTCAGTACACTTGAATTGTACTGGTATGTATGAACAAACTTGCTCCAAGTAAACTAAAGCCATATACAAGTAGGTAACAGTTATAGAAACAACAATCAAATGCACAAGAAAAGGAACAATCAAGCCAAATAAGTTTTCAATCTCTCCTATTTCCCCTTCCACAATTTCCACGTCAATGATTTCACAATTTTCTCAAATGTTTATTCCAATAGTGTTTTCGATCACTTTCCACCCTTATTACCTCGGCCACCCTTATCACCAAACCCTCACCTTATAACTTCGTGTTGCGGCGCCCAACCCGATCCCACTGTACAGTCACAATTCACCAACAACACAACAACAATTCAAAAAGATGAACAACAAAACTTCTTAAGAAATAACAACAACAATTTACAAGTATTTCCATGACCATCATACTATTTTCCATTATATCTAACAACTCACATGTGTTTTACATCACAACGACAATTGCTCCCAATAAGCTATAAATGTGGTTATCACAGTTATTCCAGTTGCATCATTTACGATTTTCTTTCGTCATTTGTCTCTCAATTCATACCACAAGCACAATCACAATAATTTCATGAACAATCCATGCAGACATCACATACCAAACATTCGTACACCAAACAAGGCGATTCTACAAAGATCAAGGTTAGCCATACATACCTGGAGCCGAATTCCCTTTTAATATCTAATTCCAACTTTACCAAAAAGCATGGCAACGTCAATCTAGTGCAAAAATTAATACATATTTCATAGAATCAATGTTCACACTCATTGCCCGAACATATTTAGGTTATCAACCCTCCTTTACACAATTCTTTACTCCCACCTAATTACTCTTACTAGATTTTAGGTTTTAATAGACATGCATGAGTGTTTCGACCCCTACTACCAAGAATCAATGAATAAGAATCTCCCATTTTATTAAAATCTTAAAATCAATAAAAAATTATTGGGCACCTTACCTGCAAGAATGGAGATGAAGATAATACTCAAGAATTTCCGGGCCTGGGTGATGTTGGAAAATCAAATTTATGAAGATTGCTTTCTCTCTCAAGAACCCTCTCTTCCCTCTCTCTTATTTTGCCCAGTAACGTGATTAAAATGAGGGGTTGGGGTGTTCTATTAAAAAGGAGGTCGAGTTTAAAATTTAGAAAATTTAGAAGCACGAGCAGGATCTACGGTCGCACTTTGCGATCGCAGAATCGATATGCGGTCCACAGATTGGACCGTAGAAGTTTCCCAAACTCTAAGCATTTCTGCTTGGGAATGTGACGGGAATGCGTTCCACATTCCTATTCTCCGGTCGCATAATGCACCGGAAAACTGACCTTCACAAATTTTTGAGGAATTTATGCGACATTTATACGGTCCGCATATGGATTGTGCGATTGCATAATGGACCGCATTTTCAACGTCAATTTCGACTAACTCTCTAATTAACTCTGCGGCAGAAATGCGGTCCGCATACCTGATCTGCGACCGCATTCTAGACCGCATAATGACAATTTTCTGGAAAATTTTGATTCTTGATTTTTAAGTGCAAAATCAGTAAAAAGCGTCACAAGCTTGCCGCGAAGAATTCTACACATTCCTAACATATATTCGGAACTTGGTACTACGAGCTACTAGGTTTTGAGCACAAAATTTTACGTGGCCTTACATAATTATTGTTCGAATTTCTGATATTTAGCGACACTACCCCAATGATGCGCAACGCCGGAAGACAAGCCTTTCCCCTTACAAAACTCATGATTTTTCTTTGGACGCAGGAACTCAACTTACAATATTGTCATAAATATTTATGTACGCATACTGTCTCAAGAACGCAACTTCTAAGAATCGTCACTTGCTATCCATACACAACCTCCCCAGCAGTCACGATATCGTAATCAACTGTCAACTAAGAAATCTTACTACTACTCGTCCTATTACATTCTCTCATTGCATAAGGCTACCTTTTTGCCTTTCGAGACTAAACATTGTCTCCATCTGCATTTTTGCATTTCATAAGGCTCCTTTTTGCCTTTCGAGACTGAGCACTGTTTCCATCTGCTTTATCTGCGTTGCATAAGGCTACCATTCTAACTTTTGAGACTAAGCACTGTCTCCATCTACATTTTTCCATTGCATAAGGTTACCATTCTGTCTTTCGAGACTAAGCACTGTCACCATCTGCGTTTTTGCATTGCATAAGGCTACCTTTCTGCCTTTTGAGACTAAGCACTGTCTCCATCTGCATTTTTTGTGTTGCATAAGGCTACATTTATGCCTTTCGAGACTAAGCACTATCTCCATCCTGTATTATCTGCATAAGGCTACCTTTCTGCCTTTCGAGACTAAGCACTGTCTCCATTTGTATTTTTGCATTGCATAAGGCTACCTTTCTGCCTTCCGAGGTTAAGCTCTATTTCCACCTGCATGGATGAAATACCGCCACCTATATTTGCATCGGTTGAAATATCGCAACTTTATCTCTCTTGCATGGCTGAAATATCGTCACCTTTTACTTATGTCTTGCATCGCCAAACTTTATTTAAATTCTGCATCGGCTGAACGATCGCCGGTTCGTATTTAGATCTCTATCATCATCTATACCTATGCTTTCTGTCGGCTAAAATATCGCCATTTTACTTTTTACATCGACTAAAATATCGCCTGCTTTATTTAAATTTTTGTTTGCTGAAATATCGCCATTTACATTTTTTACATCAGCTGAAAGATCGCTGCTTTATTTAAATTTTTGTCAGCTGAAATATCGCCATTTACGTTTTTGCATCGGCTGAAATACCGCAAAATCTTGCATTTCATGGACTGAAATATCGCCAAACTATCCGAGAGCGTCATTGTTCGGAGGCATCATCTTCATAGCCCGAGAACACCATGCCATGGCCCGAGGACCTACTTTATATCCTGCACATCATTATTCAAAGATATTATGGTTCGGAGGCACCATTATCATAGCCCGAGAACATCATTTCATAGCCTGCTAATCCTTTATTTTGTGCTTCATGGCCCAGGACATCATCCTAACCGTCCGAAGACATCATTCATGGTCCAAAAGGGAACTTGCATCACATTTAATTTTATGCACAATTTACGCCATATTACTCACCTACAAGTACACCGACTAGCAATGGCTGTCTCAGCAGGAGCGATCCCGCTCCAGTTCCCGCAGCCGTTCAAGCTTCAAAATAACTCTTGCCACCTAAGCGTCGTGTCCGTCTCTTTTAGAATCTCCATCGGCGTGTTCCGTCAATGGTTCTTGAACTAAATACGGCCTGATTCCTGTAAAACCAAGGATATGTATGCAGCAACTGGAGCCCGGTCAAATTCTTTTCAAATCACCACTTCCGGTCAAAAATTGGCCATCATATCTTTACCCGACAACTCTTTCATCCTTCCCGGGTAAAGAGGGGCAGCTGTTGATACCCAATTTTCCCCTAAGGTTTTATACCAAAAATATTTCTAGAATAGCATATATGTGCATATATAAGCACACCCAAAGTTTTATGCATTTTTTTTTATTTTTAAACCAATTGATTGCCTATTTTAGTACAACAAATTTAGTAATTATTTTCCAAAAATTATCATTTTAGGGTAATGGCTTATTTTATTATCATATTAATACCAAAATGTAATTAAGGTGATTTTTGCATATTTTTACAAATTTATTTGGTATTTTTAAAGTTAAATTGCATATAATCACAATTATAGCCTATTTTGTAATTAATGACATTTTATAATTATAAAATTAACCCCATCATTTTTAAATTAATATTTATATAATATTTGTTTACCCATTACTTTTAATTTGCTTTTAAAATTGTTATTGCTATTTTTATAAAAAACAAAATGGGAAAAGTGGCTATTTACAATCTAGCCTCAATTGTATTGCATTTTCAGCCAATTTTGGCACCACAATTTAACCCCAACTCAACCCAAATTACCCAGCCCAATTACCACTTTAACCCGATGCAACACCTATTGAACCGACCCAGCCCATAAGCCATTTCAATCTCGGCCGTTGATCATTTGGATAAACGGCCCCCGTTACTTCTTTCCTTATTAATCCTAACGACCCCCCTAAACCCTATCATTTTTCACAACCTGCAGCCTCTGAATCCCCCTTCTCTCTCAACTCTCTCTCAACTCACCTCAAACCCTAGCCTCCGCCTCTCACTGAAACCCTAATCTATGGCTTCCCAGTTTCATCGGAGGCCTATGCCAGACTCTCATGGCTTCTGCGTGCTCGTTTCTAAGGTCCTATGACCAGATCTTGAAGGGTTTCGACCAAGCCTTTGCTCGATGACTATTCTCCGGTCGTCTTCAACCTTTGTCCGGCCAGTCATGGCTATTCGAGTTCGAGCTTCGACTCTCCTACTCAGATCGATGGTTTCCAAAGCCTTTCTCATCACCTGGGTTTCTTACGAAACCCTAATCTCTAAGGTTCCTTCGATTTATTTTCAGATCGACTCCAGATCTATGTGTAAGTGAACTTTCTATGCATTTTTCTCGAAGTTTGTTTAATTTTTTCTTTCAAAAACTCTTTATTCTTCAACTAGGGTTTCATGTTAAGTTATTTCGAATCTCTTCTCTGATTCCGACATGTTTTACTGTGTTTTGCTTGTGATGTTTTCTATCTAAGTTAGCATGTTGAAAACACTAATTTTTGGGATTTTGTTTGAGTTTCTTAGTTTGTTTGTTAATATTCGTTCGATTTACCTTAGTTTTTTTTCTATCTGAGTTAGCACATTAAAAACCCTAATTTTTTGGGGTTTATCCAAGATTCTGAATCTGTTTATTTGTTTATCTGCTTATCTTCTCTAAACTCGATTGATTTCGAAAAACCTAGTTTCTTTAGGGACTATTCGATTTCTATGAAGTGGTTTGTGCAACTTGTCTGTTGAAATTGCTCAATGTGATACCTTTACTTCAACTCTCTTTTTCTTCATGTGAGTCTTTTGGTTCTGAGTTCTTGCTACCTGTCAAACTCAACTATGGTTTTCACTCGACTCTTTGCATTCTTATGATCTTCTTCTCTATTATTAAATACTAAAACCTGACTATCATGCTTCGAATGTTTTCTTTTGGGCTACTACTATATGTTGTTCTTTTGCCATAGCTTGGCCTCACATGTCTATTACATGTGCATTCATTTATATGCTGAGTCACTTATGCGATTGATTTTTCAAACTCGTAATTGATTTCAAAACTTTTCCTTTCGTGAAATTCTGATTTTTACTCGCCTGACAAGGGTTAATTGATTCTCTTTTTTTGTTTTGCCTTACTAAACCCTTTCCAAAATAAGTACAATCCTGTGCTTGGACTTAAACACCTACTGTATGATTTTACTGCTCCGTTTATGGCAACAACCATTATGCTTACAGACTGATTTTCTTTCCTTATCTTGATCCTGCTAGTATCCGTTTGAACAATAATCCCTTGATTAAAGGGAAGTCTTGGGTTAATTGATTATGATTGTGATTATACCCATATTTGTGTTAAAGCTATACTTGTTACCTTATTCTTCACTGGTTTCAAATCTATAAATACCTATACTCTTCTCTTTCAAACACGAACAGACACGACATATGCTCTAGTCTTTTTCCCGAAATCACACTCATACGAATAAAGTTACTCTTGTTATTTGTACTGTGGCTTGTTACAAGATCCCTGCTTTCTCTTTGCTTTCTGAAACCGGTATGTCCTAGTTTATTTCTAGTCTCAACTCCAATGTGCGTTTATTTACCAGTTCTTATGTCCATGTTTTACTTTAATGTCTGAAGCATCTAATCTTTGTGCAAAGTGCTTATGTCTTGCTCACTTCTTGTAATGAATCCCATTCCCATGTCCCCTGATGTTCATTAAGTTATGGTTCATAAACAAGGCAATATTTGAAGTTATTGTGCATGGATATGAACTGGACCCTTTTGGGCCCTATGCTTTTCAGTTTCCCATCCCTATTCCCTTATTATGTGTGCTGAGTAACAGCTTTGGCCTGACAGTGTTCCAATTGTTGCCCAGGCCATAGCTTGACCTTCAATAGGTCTTTGCTCTGTAATGTTTGGCCAACAGGTTTGGTCAGGGGTGTGCCAGTCTACTTTATGGCTGGGCATGACCACCAGCCTGCCTGGGTATTCCCTACCCTTTTTTTTATTACACTTGCACTCATTCTTAGAATTTAAGTTCTGCCCCTTTCTTGTGAGCCCTTAGGACCCCTGAGCTCCCTCTGAACTTGGACACCTGAGAGCTGGCCCTTCCACGCTGTACAACTCAATTTTTTCTGATTAGCATCTTGGGTGTATGCACTGCCTGGCGTTCCTGAAATCCCTTGGATCTCTGAAACACCCTAGATGAGAGAAGGCTTGGAAATCTGGATCTCAGAAGTAGCTCAATCTCATATTATTAGACACTAAGTCTGAATTACACTGTTCGGATGTAGCTGATGATTCCTGATATATTTTTAATTTCAGTTTTATTTCTTTTGGGCTGTAATAATTTGTATAAACTCAGGAGATTTAGTGTAAGGCCCCATGAAATCCCTACTCAAAAACTCGGATCCCATGGTGCCAAGTTAGGAGCAAGTGTTAGCAATTAATAAATAAGTTTCCAGAAAAATGCAAGAAATGCGGTCTAGAATGCGGCCGCAAATCAGGAATGCGGACCACATATCTGCCGCAGAGTGAGTCAGGATGTTGGTTAAAAATTGAAGTCAGTTATGTGGTCGAAATGCGATCGCATAACAAAATGCGGACCGCATAGTCGTCACATATTTTCCTTTGAATTTTGCGAAGGTCAGTTCTGCGGTGCACTTTGCAACCACAGAACATGAATGCGGACTGCATTCTTACCGCAGACTGAGTCAGAATGTTTAGTTTTTGGGGAGCATTTTTGCGGTCCATTATACGGACCACATGTTTACTAGGGCTCCAATTTTCAAATTTTTAACCCGACCTCCCTATCAATATATTCGATATCATAGCTCATTTTAAGCATATCTTCTGACACTTTTATAGAGAGAGAGAGGGTCTTAGAGGTGGAAAGTGTCTCCCATCAAAATCTCCTTGAGCCTTGCTAAAACATTGAATAAAATCAAGTGAAGACACCTAAATTTTCATTCCCAAGAGGTAAGATTCATAACCTCAGCTCTTATTTTACACTTAGATATATGGGGCCAGTAGAGAAGTAATTCAAGAGTATAAGAATGATATTCTCTACATGCATATCAAGCCATAAGATATTGGAAGGAAGAAAACTAAAAATAAGGAAATTGGGGTATAAAATGATAGAAATTCCTCACAAAAGGGGCTAAGATCACAATGCACCTTTAGTGTTTGATGATATGCTCGAACCAAGCTAGAATTTCAGTTTCATCTCTAATTCTCGGTTCAATTTGTAATTCTTACACAATAGATCGAAGTGCTAAGAGTTTCGGAAATTTGTAAAAGATAAGGAAAGCTTTATTGAAGTATGTATGGCTAAAACCCCCTATTTATTAGAAATTGAGCTCCGTTGTCATTTACGACAGTATGGTAAGAGTTGAATTGGCTAGTGTATTGACTGTTACTATGCATTAATTGATTTGCATATATCTATACATATTCGTGAAGGATGTGCTTCAATGTGAATAATGTACCAATCTTGATAATTAGATGATAATGAAAAGAACAGTTATGTGCTGAAATACTTGGGCTATAAGCCGACATTGAAACAAAGAATTATTCATGCTAGCATGTGCTCACTACCTATGATTGCAACTTGAATTATCTTTGATATATGTGTCTATGATCACAACTCGTAAAATGAATGTTGGAAAGGGAAAACGATGTGATGATGGTGGCCATGTGTGCCCAGGAATTGTTATGATATGTGTGGAATAAAGATTTGAATGTGTTGACTAATGAGAATGGAGTAATGCCTCCAATGAGGTGACCTAGCCGATCGGGTCGTAATCGGACACCATGCGCACACATGGTGGTAATGTGCTGATATTGAGTTTCGGATAAGGGAAATGAAATATTGATTGAAAGTAATGCCTCCAATGAGGTGACCTTGCCGGTTGGGTCATGACCGCACTCCGCTCGAGATGGCGGTGGTAATGAGAACAGTGGTGAACATGTGACAGAAATGCCCTATTCTATGTTGTGGAAATTGTATGAAAGATTATATGAATTGCTTCTTTGATTTGCCCATATTATTTGCTTGTATCTATTTGATAGTTATTTCTAGTAATGGTGTTTAGTTATACCTACCAGTACAATCTGAATGTACTAACGTCCCTTTTACCGGGGGCACTACATTCGTGTTATGATTGTAGGTGGATCTATAGCAGGCACTCTAGTCCACAGGCAGTAGCACCTCCTCCACTTTCCGTCAGCTGTATGGGTGAGCCCCTTTCCCCTCGAGGCACGGCGTGGCTTATGCCGTTGTTCTTCCCGGAGTCTTACTTTTGTATTTGTGTAAGGTATAGTCGGAGCCTTGTTTCCAGCATTTCTGTATTATTCTTCAGTTATATTTAGAGGCTCCATAGATAGTCTGTGGGTAGTGTCGGGTATTGGAAATTAAAATAGAAATATTGATGTTTGGAAAGGATATATATAACTTGTAATACCCTTAAAGTGGCGAAATGAAGTTGCTAACGAAAATGAAATGGAAATCGTTAATTATATGTTGATAGAATTTGATTAATGGAGTCTATACCTTATTTAATTATGAGTTGGGTTGAGTAGTATGTATAAAACCTGCCAGGCTTGCTCAGTCGGGTTTACTCAGTTAAATGTCGGTCGCGCTCCTCGAATTTTGGGGTGCGACATATAGTATAAAGGAGAGGGGGTTTACTTTTATGCCCTAAGGGTAGAAAACATGCCTATATGGACTTATTTATGATTTGTGCAATTCCACGCATAGAAAACATGCCTACAGGGACTTATTTATGATTTTTGCAACTCCACGCATAGAAAACATGTCTATGGGATTCGACACTTGATTTTTGCAATAAAGCATTTAGATACCATGCCTATAGGGAATGCATTGCTGCATATAATAACATCATTAGGCAAACATATTAGGATTAAACAACTAAGCATGTAGAAATATGCCTCTAGGAATTCATACTTCTGCGTGCAATAATGTCATGAGGCAAATAACTGGTTCTAACAACAGAGTTGCGTATAGTACCATGTCTACATTACTCCCGTCTAAAGGGCTTAAATCAGCTAATGCATAGAGAGCATGCCTATAGGAACTTCGAGCCTAAGCCGTCTTCACTCATTCAAAAATGGCATTCACTTTTTTGAAAACTAGCATTTACTGAAATAGCGAATCTTTTTTTCTGGACGAATCTGCATTTTTCTGAAACTCATGTAATTCATTTCCCCAATTAACCTTCATGTCTTCTCAAGATCAATTCTTTTTCTGTTAAACCTTTTCAAAATAGTACACTCTTTTTCTGAAACTCCTCTCACCCCTTTTACTCTGTAGCTTTGCTCCATAATCAATTTTTTTTTCTATTTTAATAACAGTCATTCTATCCAACACTAGACAGAAGGATTAATTAATCAACCAGATCGGTTTTAGTCAACTGCATTCGAGCGAGCCTAATGTAGACTTTCCATCTAAAAATATGTGTTGAACCAGTCCGCTCGTCGCTTTATTTAATTAAAACAAAACCAGTACGCGTAAGACATGCTAAACTCTATGGCTTTTTTCTGATTCAAGGTGGCTTATTTGAGCCCTATTTGCTTGTCTGCTTCCCTTTTATTTGCGTTATGTGTTTTGATTGAAGCCTTAGTATTTTATCTTTTGAAAACTCTTAAAAGCCCCAAATCCCTCTCTCTTTAGGACTTGTAGTCCAATTGGCTTCGGGACTGATAGGATTGGGACGGGTAATAGCATGAAATAAGTAAAGATACTATTCCGCGCTTTAATACCTTAACAGGGTGGGGAAGGATAGACATGGAGATGATGATCACGCGATAACACTGTACGTACGATTGACTACCGGTGTTGTGTGGATGATCCATGTGTTTTATAAGCGTAGGACCCCCTTTTACCTTACATAATTATTTTTTAGTTTGTCAATTTTCAGTTCTTTAAAATTCTGCATTTTTATTTTAATCATTAAAATTTTCCCCCTCTGATTTCACACTGCCGTTCCTCTAAAATTTTCAGCTCATTCCCTTCGTTGTTTGATAATTAATATTCATTACTTGATCCCATTTTTCTGTATTTATATATTCTTGCCAATAATTAGGAAGTCATCTATTCAAATTCCAGCATATTTAATAACCTTTATGCATACCTACTTGCAGCATTTATGTGAAATTATCTTGATGTTTGCTTGCTTTAAAGTCACAATTGTAACATGGCCGGGAACCACCAGTGGACCTTGAGGGGTGCCTAACACCTTCCCCTCGAGATAATGTCTAGCCCTTACTGGAACTCTAGTTCTTCATCTCAAATTCTTTCTCAAAGTATCCCAATGCACTATAATCATTAGGTGGCGACTCTCCAAATCAAAAACCTAACTCCCAAATGGGAATAGAGTTGTCTTTACCAAAATGTCGTAGACCCGATTCCTCGCTCTTAGAGAGGGAAAAAGGGGGTGTCGACACACCTTAGTCGTGCTTGGCCTTGTTCGTAGCGTACTATGTTATTTATCTCCCCATGGTTATGTTTATCCACTTTACGAGCTTCCTGTAGTTATGCGTGTCCTTAGTGAGTATGAGCAGTAAAGATTGATGGGTATCCCCATGTGGATTGATATATCTGGATTGGGTTGCATGTTTCAATGGTATTATGTGTGGGTGGAGTTGCACACTGCGATGAGGTTACATTGGATATGATTTTGTATACGGTAAAATCGGAGGGTCTAATCGTCCGTTGTTATGATGGCTTATAAGCACATCTCAAGAGGTCGAGGTTACGATCAAGGTTGACCTCTGAAGGGCTATTGGCACTCAACCTCGAGGCAGTACAAACCAGTAGTTATGATGGAATAGTGGGGAGTTCCTAAGGCATATAAATTGGGCTGACAAAGCCTAGTGGAATAGTCCACTAACGAATCAAGACATTAAATGGTTGTACCAGCCTCATATCTTTGCAATTCATACATTTGTACTATGTTAGGATTCCCCCTCATATATATATGGGATCCTTGCCATTTTGTAAACATCTGATGCTCAATACTAAATACAGAAAAACATTCTCTCTTCTTTGTAACATATTCTCTTGGTTTCATTACTTCATTTATTGCTTATATTCATTGTGTTCTATTTATTGTTCTTCATTTGTTACTTATCATTGATCATAAAGAGACATCATCCTAGCTCTAATAACTGTTATATCCCTCTCGACTGCTCCAAGTCGGCCATCCAGCTCGACCCCGAGGCCTTATAAATGACAACGTGAGACCAGTGATCTCCAACTGTTTGGTTCAATTATCATACTATCTCAAAGATATAATCCTGATTTCCAACCTTTTTCTTAGCATCCATTGATTAAGAACTAGCATAAAAATAGATCATCTATTGTTAGAACCTCATAATCATATTTAATTGCTATTGCCATTTTCAGGGTAAACAGATTCCTTGTGTTCATTTTCTGTGTTTTGTTTCTCCTTTGTCGGATATATTCATAGCATTATGCCTTTATGGTTTTATCTGTTACGCTTTTGGCATTGTTCCCTTTTGATTATCTTTCCATTATTCATCATATTAGAGCGGTTTCTCGTTGGCACACGGATAAAACATCATATGAGGTTCTCTATGGTATTTGATGTTGGACCAGGAATCAGTGCTATAGGATTTGTATCATGTATGTTTTGAAGAAAAATGTCACTAATCAGCTCAGAATTTGGCAATGGTTTTTTTTGGTCAAGATAACTTCTTTTGTTATTGAATTGATAGGCAATTATTGTTACACCCCATATTTTCGTGCGTAATAGTGTGTCGTAAGAAAACTAATGCAAGACCAAAAATAAGATTTTCTTTGGAAGTATATAAAGTAAGTTATCATGTTATCTCAGAGGTTACAAATATTTCAGATCAAGAACATCAAGTACAAAGAGGGTTGGAAGGTTCAAAATCTAAGGAATTGAAGAAAATAATATTTCGTCGAAAGTCAACAAGTTGGGATTGTTAAAATCTGTACCTTTGGGGGTAAGACTAGGGTTCTTAACATCATAAGAAGGTTATGTTATGAGTTTTATTAGTCGTATGATAATTTTGTGTTATGTTTTGAAGTCTAGCGAGTTGTGGAACAAAATCGATGATAGTCATCACAAGTTACATTCATACGTTTTACTGAAAGTTTTTCAAATGTAACTGCGATTTTCTCCCAATATACTCAGAGTTAATGGGTGATATACCCATAAAATTGAATATCTATAAGTCTATTTTCCAACTCATTAAACCAATTGTCAATACAGCTTTGGAGTAGAGAGATATATATGTTTTGTGAGACTTCGCAGATTGCTACGTGACAAATAGGTGTGTCACTACTTGCTTAAATGAGATGATTATATATGTCCGTAAATTGGCCAATTAGGGTCATACATTGAGACATTTAAAAGGCCTATTTTCTTTTTATATTACACTAATAATAAGGCACAATGACCAGACCTAAACCCCAGCAAACATCCTCCCAAAAATTACACACAAACCCTAATTGAATTTCTCTCCTTTTAAAACTCTAGTTGGGCGTAAAATCTAGAGTTTGAAGAACCAAGCTAGGATATTAGTTATTCAAAAAATATTGTAAGATTACATCTCTCTCTCTCATCAAAATTTTCTTCTAGAAATATATGGTAAGTCGTTCTATAATTGTAAGAACTCACGGGACGATGATTGGAAGCGGTGAGTTCGAGTTATTCACCCGCAGCAGACTGTTTTGTGGACTGTTCTATTTTGTGTTGCTGCTGGATTGAGTGTTTTTCTAGTGTTTTAGAGATTTTTGAGGAGAAAGTGTGTGGAGAAAACCACATAAATGCAGGGTGATGGGCTGGTCATTTGTCGTAACATTTTACCGCTGTTTGGCACTAATACGATTGTCGTTTTCTGTTTGAAGAGATTGGGCTGTGTTGGGATATTTTGTAGTATTTTATGGTGTATATAAGGTTGGAAAATAATGTATATATTTTGTTATTACTGTACTTTTGTATTGTTTATGTTATCATGAATTTGGAGGAAATAAGGATTATAGGGGAGATGCTGCCCGTTTTAGTAAAATATAAGCTTGTCGTTCGTTGTGCGATAGTTGTAACTCTCATAACTTAATGATAGTATTATTATTTTTGTTGTATATTAAGGTGTGAAGAGGCGAGTTCAACTTGGTGATTGAAAAGATTGTGATAAGGTATGTTACGGATAAACCTTTCTACATTTTGGGATGATCTCGTAACTACATATGTTTGATAACAAGGCATAAAAAGAACTTCCTATTCATGGACTTATGTACATTATCTTAGTCCCATAAGTTATAGTATTCCCCCTTATCGGGACTTTTTATTCAGTTAAGTATTTTCTGTAATTGATGGGTAGCCCCCTATTCGGCAACCTCTGATTAGATAGTGAGTTACATATAGAGCTTAGTATGGCCGAGCGTCTATGAGCGAGCCTACTACGGTAAAGCTGTTACACATTTCGAGCCTTATAAGGCCGGACATCTATTTTACTTACTATATTGTGATATCTGAGTCAGTATCGGCAAATAAGTATATCTCTAGATCATCTTTGGCTCCCAGTTACTTATAATTATTATATTATTACTTTAGTTTTAGCTTCAAGTTATTCTATTTCCTTGCATACTTATTATATTATTTCGTACTGATGTCCCATTCGCGGGATACTACATCTCTCGCATGCCGGTTCGGATAGACAGCATGGTAGACCTCCCTTATAGGTGATGTCCATAGTCAGCTTGACCATTAAGCTCCACATTATTCGATGATGCCGTGTCTAGGGTTTTGGGTGCATATTGTGTATATATGTATATATATTATTGGTAGGTCGGGGCCCTATTCCGACCACAATACATCTATTAGTAGAGGATTGTAGACATATCTTGTCAGTTAGTGCAGTATGTTGGGCTTTTAGACCTTGTATATATATTTTGTTTTTTTGTCAACTGTAGTAGTTATGACGGCCTTGTCGGCCCAGCTTTATATTGAAGTTTAGCCACAGCTAGTTTTCGTTCTGTTTTATATTTTGCTTTGCAAATTTTCTTGCAGTATGTCCCCATGGCCAAAGTATGACATTGTATGTTCAGAGTCCCTCTATCGCAAGTTGGTACACTAGATTAAGTGACGCACCGGGTGCTGGTCTTGCCCCAGGTTTGGGGCATGAAAAATTTGGTATCAAAGCAGTTCTATCCTAGGGAGTCTATAACATGTGTCTAGTAGGTTTTTGTTTATAGAGTTACTATGCACCACATTCTATAAGTAGGGAACTACAGAGAAATTAGGAGTTGGTTACCCTTATTTCAAATCTAAATTATGCTATATAACTCAGTTATACAAAATTTGAGTTAAACTTACGCGCTCGTGTTTGCATACAGAGATGATGGTGACTAGAAAGACTATGGCCAGACAGAGGGGAGATACAACGGCAGGTGATGGGACAAGTAGGGTACCCCTAGTAGATTGGTTCAGTTTGAGGCCTAGGTCGAGAGACCTACTCAGCCGTTACTGGCTCCTCCACCACCTGAGGAGATTCCTAGGGATATCGGACCTCTAGCTTCCCCTCAATTTCCATAAGATTAGGACTTGAGGAGTACAGTGCATTTGTTGACACATTTGGTAGCTAACCAACAATAGGCTAGGGCATCAGCTAGTGCAGGGCCTTCTAAGGGGTCTGGGATTTCAAGTGTCTGAAAGTATATTTCTTTCAATCCCCCAAAGCTCATGGGGACAGATCAGATGGAGGATCCGTAGGATTTCATACATCAGCTTCACAGGATCATTTGGGTCATGTATGCCATAGAGAAAGACGTAGTTGAGCTAGCAACTTTTTTACTCCGAGATATATCAATCCTTTACAACCGATTATTTGGGAAAATTTTTAAGATGCCTTCCTTAACCAGTACTTACATTGGGAGATCCGACATGCTTGAGTCGATCAGTTTCTAAATATCAAGCAGGGCAATATGAGTGATCGAGAGTATAGTCTCCGTTTTGACTCATCGGCCAGATATGCTCCATCCATAGTTGCTAATATTTAGGACAAGATCCACAGGTTTATAGCAGGGTTGGCCCCATAGTTGACCGAGGCATGTGTCGCTACTGCATTGAAGAATAGTATGGGTATGTCCCAAATTTAGGCATTTGCCCAGAATATAGAAAGGGGTAGGCATAAGTAGTATGGTACAGAGAGGACTAAGCAAGGGTAGCGTAAGAGGATGAGATTTTCCAGATTTCAGTAGCAGTCTTAGGGTAGTTATAGACTCCAGTACTTCAGACGACCACCTAGGCCTCCGCCACCTCAATTACAGGGTTACAAGTATGATCGTTGTACTTAATCAGGACTAGGTGAGAGTCCACAAGAATCAAGTTTTTAGCGAAATCGAGTTTCAAGGCAAACATGGTCACTTCCTCCGCGATGTGACATTTGTGGTAGAGGACATTTGGGACATTGGCGAGCATGTTCCGATGCTTATTATATATGTGGGCATCCGGGGCATATGATGCGAGACTGCCCAAATAGAGATTCTTGGGTTATGGAACAACCAGCGAGTTTAAAAACATGATCATCTATGTTTGTGCATTCTTCAGGGCGCGAGTCTTAGTTTTTTGCTTTTAGAGGTCGAGGCATAGTAGTTATTCTAGTTCAGGTTGTAACCAGAGTTGTATCTAAGCTTTAGCGGGTCGACATGACTAAGAGCCTTCACCAGACATTGTGACTGGTATATTGACCATTTGGTCTCACGATGTTTATGCCTTGATAGACCCATAATTTACTTTATAGTATATTACCCCATTTGTCGTATAGATGTTTTGTATAGTGCCTAAAATACCAAGTTATCCTTTTCTACACCGATCAAAGAATCAATTATTTCTAGGCATATTTACCATGGTTGCATGGTGAAAATTTGTAGTTGTTAGACCTCAGCCAACCTAGTTGAGCTAGAGATGATAAATTTTTATGCTATCATGGGCATAGACTGGTTTGCAGCTTCCTACGCCATAGTTGATTACCGAGCAAAGGCTGCCAAAATTAATTTTCCGGGTGAGCCAGTCCTTGAATGGGTATATAATAGCTCGATACCCAGAGGTAGGTTTATTTCCTATTTGAAGGAGAGGAAAATGATCGCAAAAGGGTGAATTTATCATATTTTGCGAGTTAAAGATGCAGACGCTTAGATACCTACACTTTAGTCTATTCAAGTAGTCAAAAAGTGCATAGATGTATTTCCATATAAGCTTCTAGGTATTCCTCCAGAGCGAGAGATTGATTTTAGCATCGATATGCTTCTGGGAACTCAACCAATATCCATCCATCCATATAGAATGACATCTGCCGAATTGAAAGAGTAGTTAAAAGAGTTGCTGGAAAAAGGTTTCATTAGGACCAGTACCTCACCTAGGGGTGCACCGGTACTGTTTGTGCGGAAGAAAGATAGCACACTGAGGATGTGTATTGATTATAGGCAACTGAACAAGGTAACTATTAAGAATAAGTATCCATTTCCAAGGATCAATGACTTGTTTGATCAGTTGTAGGGGGGCTAGATTTTTTTCAAAGATAGATTTGAGGTTGGGGTACCACCAGGTCAATTTTGGGGAGAACGATATTCCGAAGACAGCCTTCAGAACACGATTTGGCCACATCTAGTTCCTTGTCATGTCTTTCGGGTTTACGAATGCACCCTCTATATTTATGGACTAGATGAATAGCCTATTCCAACCATTTTTAGATCTATTCGTGATAGTATTTATTAATGATATTCTTTTTTATTCACGTTCAGAGGAATAGCATGTGGACCACCTGCGAGCAGTACTCCAAACCCTCCATAATCGTAAGTAGTATGCTTATTTTTCTAAATGTGAGTTTTGGTCGAAGTCTATACCATTTTTAGGGCATATTTTATCCCGTGAAGATATAAAGGTAGACATTTAGAAGATTGGGGCCATGAAATCCTAGCCTATACCTACCACTCCGATAGAGGTTCGTAGCTTTCTAGGCTTAGCAGTATACTATAAAAGGTTCATAAAGGGTTTTTCTTCCCTTTCGGCACCATTGACGAAGCTGACTCAGAAAGTAGTTAAGTTTCATTAGACAGAGGCTTGCGGGTAGAGTTTCCAAGAGGTTAAGAATAGGTTGACCTCAACGCCAATTATAATACTTCTAGAGGGTCCTGAGGGTTATGCTGTGTATTTTGATTCCTCAAGTGTCAAGTTATGATGTGTCCTAATGCAACATGGGAAGGTAATTGCATACGCTTCAAGGTAGTTGAGGAAGGACGATAGGAATTATTCTACTCACGACCTCGAGTTAGCTACGGTTGTCCATGGACTTAAGATATGGTAGTGTTATTTATATGGTGTTCATGTTGATGTATTTACAGATCATAAAAGCTTGCAATATATCTTAACATAGAAAGAATTGAATTTTCGACAGAGGTGATGACCAGAGTTATTTTAAGATTACGATATTAACATTCTCTACCATCTAGGTAAAGCTAATATTGTAGAAGATGCTTTGAATTGCCGATCTAAAGGTAGCTTAGAATATGTAGAGGCTGGGAAAAGACAATTAGCTTGATAGATTTCATCAATTGATTTGTTTGGGGGTTCGGTTAGTAGATTTCGACGATGGTGGAGTTGTACTTGAAAACACTGCAAAATCATCTCACATTGATGAAGTCAAGAAAAAGCAGTATGAGGACCCAGATATGGACAAGTTGAGAGAGCGAGTTTCCCGGTAGAAGAAGCCATTGTTAGAGCTTGAAGGAGATGTGGTTCTCGGATACAGGGTCATCTATGTGTTCCAAATGTAGTTGGTCTATGAGACAGGATTATGTTAGAGGCACATTATTTGTGGTACTCAATTCATCCTAGGTCGATGAAGATATATCATGACATTAAGGATGTACACTAGTGGAACGATATGAAGAAGAACATTGTTGAGTTTGTTTTGTACGGGCATAAGTGCAGATCTCTTATGGGGCAATTTGATTTTGGAGAATATGGGTAACATGGGCCAGACTTTGTTCAGTAGGTCGTAGAGAAAGTAAAGCTTATCCAGGAGCAATTGTTGATATCTCAGAGTCATCAGAAGTCATATTCTGACGTGTGATGACGAGACGTATAGTTCAGGGTTTATGACTTGGTGTTCTTAAAGGTATCTCTTGTGATAGGCGTAATGAGGTTTGGAAAGAAAGTAAAGCTTATCCCATGGTATATTGGTCCTTATTGGATCATTCAAACAGTGGCCCATGTACCTTATAACTTAGAATTGGCCTCGAAAATAGAGCCTGCCTATCCATTTTTTCACGTATCTATGCTAAAGAAGTGCATTGGCGATCCTACCCGAGTGGTGCACATTGATGATGAACATACTACGGAGGACTTATCATACCGGTATGTTCCAATTTCCATTCTAGACAGACAAATCTACAAGCTATTAAATAAGGAGGTGGCCTTTGTGAAAGTTTTATGGAGAAGCAATAATGTGGAAGAGATGACGTGGGACACAGAGGAAGAAATGATGTGGCTCGAGATGGGGTACTTCAACACAACTCTATTCAGGCCTGTAGGTCATCAGGTAAGCTCTTATTTTTTACTTTATTACTTACGATTGACAGTTGTGTGAGGCAAAGTGTTGCTATTTATAGAAATTGACCGTGTGTGGCATGTATAGTATGTTTTCTAGATGCGTGAAGGTTGGTTTTAGTGTACGGAGGAGAATCTGGAAAACAATTTCCCAAGTATCTAAAAGTAGACATTCGAGGACCAATGTTCCTTAAGAGAGAATGATATTACACTCCATATTTTTGTACGTAATAGTGCGCCATAAGAAAACTAATGTAAGACCAAAAATGAGATCATTTTTAGAAGTATATAAAGTAAGTTATCATGTTGGCTCAAAAGATACAAATATTAAAGATCGTGAACAACAAGTATAAAGAGGGTTGGAATGTTTAGAAGCTAAGGAATTGGAAAAAATAATGTTTCGTCGAAAGTCGACAAGTAGGAATTGTAAGGCCCCGTGAAATCCCTACTCGAAAACCCGAATTCCGTGGTGCTAAGTTAGGAGCATGAGTTAGAATAGTGCATTAAAAATTCAAGAATAAGTTTCCAGAAAAATGCAAGAAATGCAGTCCAGAATGCGGCCGCAAATCAGGTATGCGAACCGCATATCTGCCGCAGAGTGAGTCAGAGTGTTGGTTGAAATTGAAGTCTGTTATGCAGTCTAAATGCGGTCGTATAATCAAAATGCGTACCGTATAGTCGTCACATTTTCTCCTTTGAATTTTGTGAGTGTCAGTTCTGCGGCGCACTTTGCGACCGCAGAACCTTAATACGGGCTGCATTATAACCGCAGACTGAGTCAGAACGTATGGTTTTTGGGAGGCATTTTGCGGTCCATTATGCGGACCACATGTTCATTCTGCGATCGCATATTTTACTCGGGGCTCCAATTTTCTAATTTTTAACCCAACCTCCCTATCGATATATTCGACATTATGGCTTATTCTAAGCAAATCTTCTGAGATTTTTAGAGAGAGAAAGAGGATCTTAGATGTGGAAAGTGTCCCCCATCGAATTCTCCTTAGAATCTTGCTATATCCTTGAAACTAATCAAGTGAAGGCTCCTAAATCTTCATCCCAAGAGGTAAGGCTCCATCACCTCAGCTCATATTTGTATACTTAGCTATATGGGGTCATTAGGGAAGTAATTCATGAGTATGAGAATGAATCTCTTGCATGCATACCACCATAGAGTAT
>MU757432.1:0-31499 GCA_026770625.1 Nicotiana glauca | reverse complement strand
GGTAATGTGCCGATATTGGATTCCGGATAAGGGAAATGAAATATTGATTGTGAGTAATACCTCCAATGAGGTGACCTAGCTGGTCAGGTCGTGACTGGACTCCACTCGAGATGGCGGTGGTAATGAGAACAGAGGTGAACACGTGACAGAATTTCCCTAATCTGTGTTGTGGAAATTGTATGAAGAATTATATGAATTGTTTCTTTGATTTGCCCGTATTAATTGCTTGTATCTATTTGATATTTCTTTCTAGTAAAATGGTGTTCAGTTATACATACCAGTACAATTCAAATGTACTAACGTCCATTTTGCCGGGGGCGCTACATTCGTGTTATGATTGTAGGTGGCTCCATAGCGGACAGTGCCGACCGTATGTAGCAGAGCGTTCTTCTACTCGAAGTCTCGATGAGCCCCCTATTCTTCCATGGGACTATTTGGTGTATCTTTTGTTATTACAGCTTTTCACTTTTGAGGTATAGCCGGGGCCTTGTTGCCGGCATAGTCATGCTTATCTGTTGTATCCTTAGAGGCTCCAAAGACACTAGTGTGGGTTATATACGGGTTTCGGGGAGTCCACTATATGTATATGTTGCAATCCTAAACTTGTGATCTCCTTAAGCCATAACTCTAATAGAATCCATGAAGCTAGCTTATGAACGGTAAATTTTTATGAGATGAAATGAACCAGTAATGTGGTATACACCGTGTGTTATCGTCCAAATTAATCAAAGGCATGAGTTTTGCATTCATATTGAGTTGGGGTAGAAAGTGTTCGATAAGGCTTGCTCAATCGGGTTCACTTGATTGAGCACCGGTCGCGCCTCCCAAGGTTGGGCCGTGACAGGAATATTATAACCATTATTTTTGGTGTGAGACTAGAATTGTTAATAGGATAAGTAGGTTATGTAATGAATTATGTTAGTTGTTTTATAGTCGTGTCTTATGTTTTGAGGTTAAGCGAGTTGTGGAACAAAAGTCGATAAAAGTCATCACAAGTAACGTTCATAAGTTTTACTAAAATTTAGCTCAAATGTAACTGCAATTTTCTCCCAATATACTTACATTTAAGGGGTGTACCACCCATAATATTGAAGATATTTGATTCTGTATTATTACACATTAAAACATTTGTTAATACAATATTATAGTAGTGAAATATATACATTTTTGTCAGACTACTAGGTGACAAGTAGGTGTGTCATATACATGCTTAAATAAGAGGATTGTATATGTCCGAAAATAGGCCAGTTAGGGTCATCCAAAGAGTCATTTTAAATTCCTATTTCCTTCGTATAATACACTGATAATAGGGCACAATAATCAAACCTAAACCCCTGCAAACATCGTCCAAAAAATTACACACAAACCCTAATTAAGTTTCTCTAGTTGGGCGTAAAAACTAGAGTTTGAAGAATCAATATAGGAGATGAGTTATTAAGAAAATAATGTAAGTTTAATTCTCTCTCTCATCAACTATTTCTATTGGAAATGTATGGGAAGTCGTTCTATAATTGGAAGAACTCACGTGACAGTGATTGGAAGCCGTGAGTTCGAGTTATTCACTTGTAGCAGACTGATTTATGTATTGTTTTGTGTTGATGTTGTATTGAGTGTTTTTCTACTTTATTAGGGAGTTTTGGAGGATAAAATGTAAATAGAAACAGCAAATCAGTGGTTGTCTGGTAGTTCTTCATAAGAATTCTTGGTTGTTTGACATACTACAGTGGTCGTTTTGTGTATGAAGAGATTAGGGTGTGCTACGCTGTTTTGTAGTATTTTGTGGTGTATGTAAGGTTTGAAAATAGTTTATATATGTTGTTATTTTTGTATTTTTGTGTTGTTGGTGTTATCTTGAATTTGGAGAAATTAAGGATTATACGGGAGATGCTGCCCGTTTTAATACAAAATAAGCTTATCGGTTGTTATACGATAGTTGTACCTCTCGTAGATTAATGATAGTATTATTATCATTGTTGTAGATTACAGTGCAAAGAGGAGATTTAAACTTGGTTATTTGAAAGTTTGTGATAAGGTATGTTAAGGCTAAACCTTTCTTCATTTTGGCATGATCTCGTAACTACACGAGTTTGATAACGAAACATAAAGAGAAGTTCATATTCTTGAACTTATGTACATTATCCTAGTCCCATAAGTTACAGTGTTTTCCCCCTTATCAAGTTTTTATATTCAGTTAAGTATCGTCTTTTTCCAGTCAAAAGAGCAGATATATATTAGTATTACAGTGTTTTGACCACCACCGAGCTATGATCGATGGGCAAGCCCCTATTGGGCAACCTATGGTCAGATGGTAAAATACTTACTGAGCCGACTATGGCCGAGCGCCTATGAGAGAGACCATAATGGGCTAAGATACAAAGCCTAGTATGATCGAGCTCTTATGATCGAGCCTACTATGGCAGAGCAATTACATGTTCCAAGCCTTATTGGGCCGGACAACTATTTTACTTGCTATATTGAGAGAGTTGAGTCAATATTAGTATGTAAGTGTCTCTCCAGATCATATTTTACTCTAGTTACTTTCAGTTATCATATTATAAGTTTAGTTTCAGATTTTAGGTATTCGATTGCCTTAAGCACTCGCTATATTATTTGGTATTGATGTCCCATTCATAGGGACACTACATTTCATGCATGCAGTTTTAGTCAGACAGCCTGGTAGACCTCCTCCGTAGGTAATGTCCGTGATAAGCTTGAACATTATGCTCCACATAGGCCTTGTATGTGTCACGCCCCAACCTCGGGAGGCGCGACTGGTGCTCAATCAAGTGAACCCGACTGAGCAAGCCTTACCGAACGCTTTCTACGCCAACTCAATATGAATGCGGAACTCATGCCTTTGGTTAATTTGAACGATAATACACGGTGTATACCACATTACTGGTTCATTTTATATCATAAAAATTAGTCGTTCATAAGCTAGCTTCATGGATTCTATTAGAGTTACGGCTTAAGGAGATCACAAGTTTTAGGATTACAACATATACATATAGGGGACTCCCCAAAAAAAAACCATACATAACCCACACTAGTGTCTTTGGAGCCTCTAAAGATACAACAGATAAGCATGACTATGCCGACAACAAGGCCCCGGCTATACCTCAAAAATGAAAAGCCGTAATAACAAAAGATACACCATGCAGCCCCATGGAAGAATAAGGGTCTCACCGAGACTTCGAGTAGATGAACGCTCCGCTATACACGGTCGGCACTGTCCGCTATGGAGCCACCTACAATTATAATACGAATGTAGCACCCCCGGCAAAAGGGGCGTCAGTACATTTGAATTGTACTGGCATGTATAACTAAACACCATTTTAGTAGAAAGAACTGTCAAATAGATAGAAGCAATTAATACGGGCAAATCAAAGAAACAATTCATATAATTCTTCATACAATTTCCACAACACCGATTAGGGCAATTCTATCACATGTTCACTACTGTTCTCATCACCACCGCCATCTCGAGCGGAGCCCGATCACGACCAGACTGGCTAGGTCACCTCATTGGAGGCATTGCTTTCAATCAATATTTCATTTCCCTTATACGAGATTCAATATCAGCACATTTCCACCATGTGTGCGGCATGGTGTCCGATCACGACCCGATCGGCTAGGTTGCCTTGCCTAGGAATTTCTCCATTCTCATTAGTCAACTCCTCCGAATCCTTATTCCACACATATCATAAGAAATTTCTGGGCAATCATGGCCACCATCATCATATCATTTTCCCTTTTCAATATTAGTTTATAAGTTGTGATCATAGACTCGTATATCAAAGAAATTCAAGTTGAAATCACAGGTAAGTGAGCACGTAGCTAGCATATATAATCCTTTGTTTCATTGTTGGCTTATAGCCCAAGTATTTCAACAAATAATTATACTTTTCATCATTCTCTAATTATCAAGATTGGCACGTTGTTCACATTGAGGCACATCCTTCACGAATATGTATAGATATATGTAAATCAATTAACTTCACAATAACAATCAATACACTAGCCAATTCAACTCTTACCACATGTCTGTAAGCACCAACGGAGCTCGATTTCTAATAAAAGGGGGTTTTAGCCATACATACCTCAATAAGGTTGTTCCTTACTCTTCTCAAATTTTCGGAACTCTTGGTGCTTCAATCTATTGAGCAAGAAATTTCGAATTAAAAATTGAGAATTAGAGACGAAACTGAAGTTCTAGCTTGGCTCGAGCATATCATCAAACACTAAAGGTGCATTGTATCTTAGGCCCCTTTTTGTGAGGAATTTCTATCATGTTATACCCCCAATTGCCTCTTTTTTTATAATTTTACTACTTTCCAATACTGTACGGTGGCATGCATGCAAGAGATTCATTCTCATACCCATGAATTACTTCCCTAATGACCCCATATGGCTAAGTATACAAATATGAGCTGAGGTGATGGAGCCTTACCTCTTGGGATGAAGATTCAGGAGCCTTTCCTTGATTTTCTTCAATGATTTAGCTCAATCTTATGTAATAATTTGATGGGATACTTTCCCTCTCTAAGAAACCTCTTCCTCTCTCGAGAATTTCTTAGATGAATGTTCAAAATGAGCTAGAACACCGGTTATATCGATATGGAAGTCGGGTTAAAAATTAGAAAATTTGAGCCCCGACTCAACTATGTGATCGCATCTGCGACCGCAGAATTAACATGCGGTGCGCATAATGGACCGCAGAATGCTCCCAAAAAATAAACATTCTGACTCGGTCTGCGGTAAGAATGCGGTCCGCATTCATGTTCTGCGGTCGCAAAGTGCACCGCAGAACTAACCTTCGCAAAACTCAAAGGAAAATATGCGACGACTATGCGGTCCGCATTACTGATCATGCAACCGCATTTCGACCGTATTTCTGACTTTAATTTTATCCAACATTCTGCCTCACTCTGCGACAGATATGCGGTCCGCATTTCGATTATGCGACCGCATTTCGACCGCATTTCTCAATTCAATTTTATCCAACATTCTGCCTCACTCTGAGGCAGGTATGCGGTCCACATTTCAATTATGCGACCGCATTCTGGACCGCATTTCTCGCGTTTATTCTCGAAACTTATTCTTGAATTTTTAATGCATCATTCAATCCAAAAAGGTTCGCGCTGCGGCGAGCTTGCGAGCCGCGAAACATATTTACTAATTTCTAACACACGATCATAACTTGGCACCATGGGATCCGGGTTTTTGAGTAGGGATTTCATGGGGCCTTACAATGGTAAGAGTTGAATTGGCTAGTGTATTGATTATTATTATGCATCAATTGATTTGCATATTTATATACATATTCGTGAAGGGTGTGCCTCAATGTGAATAATGTGCCAATCTTGACAATTAGAAAATGATGAAAAGTACTGTTATGTGTCGAAATACTTAGGCTATAAGCCAACATTGAAACAAAGAACTATTCATGCTAGCTATGTGCTCACTTACCTGTGATTGCAACTTGAATTATCTTTGATATATGTGTCTATGATCACAACTTGTAAAATGAATATTGAAAAGGGAAATCGATGTGATGATGATGGCCATGAGTGCCCATGAATTGTTATGATATGTGTGGGATAAAGATTTGGAGTTGTTGACTAGTAATGCCTCCAATAATGTGACCTAGCCGATCGGGTCGTGATCGGACACCATGCCGAACACATGGTGGTAATGTGTTGATATTGATTTCCGGATAAGGGAAATGAAATACTGATTGAGAGTAATGCCTCCAATGGGGTGACCTAGCCAGTCGGGTTATGACTGGACTCCGCTCGAGATGGCGGTGGTATTGAGAACAGTGGTGAACACGTGACAGAAAGGCCCTAATCTATGTTGTGGAAATTGTATGAAAGATTATATGAATTTCTTCTTTGATTTGCCCATATTAATTGCTTGTATCTATTTGATATTTATTTCAAGTAAAATGGTGTTTAGTTATAAATACCAATACAATTCAAATGTACTGACGTCTCCTTTGCCGAGGGCGCTACATTCGTGTTATGATTGCAGGTAGCTCCATAGCGGATAGTGCCTATCGTGTGTAACAGAGCGTTTTCTACTCGAAGTCTTGGTGAGCACCTTTATCTTCTATGGGGCTATATGGTGTATCTTTTGTTATTACAGCTTTCCACTTTTGAGGTATAGTCGGGGCCTTGTTGTCGGCATAGTTATGCTTATCAGTTGTATCCTTAGAGGCTCTAAAGACACTAGTGTGGGTTATGTACGGGTGTTCGGGGAGTCCAATATATATGTTGTAATCCTAAACTTGTGATCTCTATAAACTGTAACTCTTATTTAATCCGTGAAGCTAGCTTATGTACGGTAAGTCTTTGTGATACGAAATGAACCAATGACGTAGTATGCACCATGTATTCTCGTATAAATTAATGAAAGGCATGGGTTCCATATTCATATTGATTTGGGGTAGAAAGTGTTCGGTAAGGCTTGCTCAGTCGGGTTCACTTGATTGAGCGCCGGTCGCGCCTCCTGGGGTTGGGGCGTGACACTCCTGATTACCAACACTTGAATTGCTGCTTTGTTCTTCATGTGGGCTCTTGATCCTAACTCGCCGCGAAGCATATTTACTAATTTCTAACACACGATTCTAACTTGGAACCACGGGATCCGGGTTTTTGAGTAGGGATTTCACAGGGCCTTACAGTATGTATATTTTGCTGGTTTGTCGCCTATAGTAGTTATGACGGCCTTGTTGGCGCAGCATTATATTGATGTTTAGTCAAAGCTAGTTTCCATTTAGTTTTATATTTTGTTTTGCAAATTGTCTTGCAATGTGGCCCCATGGAAAAAGTATGACAGTGTATGTTCAGAGTCCCTCAGCTACAAGTTGGTATACTAGGTTAAGTGAGGTACCGGGAATCGGTCTCGCCCCTAGGTTGGGGCATGATAGTTATGAGTTTCGACATGTTCATTTGCAGTTTTCCGTGGGTTGGAATAAGGTTTTATGGGTTATAAGGCATATTGTGTGGATTGATTTGTTTGACCAGTTACAGGGTGCTAAGTACTTTTCCAAGATTGATTTAAGATCCAGGTATCACCAATTGAAGATCAGAGAGCAGGATATTTTGAAAACAGCTTTCACGACCCGGTATGGCACATTGAATTTCCGGTAATGTCCTTTGGGCTAACAAATGCCCCGAAAACTTTCATGTATCATATGAATCGATTCTTCAGGCCTTTTCTTAACTCCTTCGTGATAGTTTTTATAGATGATATCCTTGTATATTCACGAAGTCGAGAGGACCATGCCGATAATCTCAGGGCAATTCTACGGACTCTATATCAGCACGTTGCACACGATGTTTTTAAGATGTAAATTTTGGCTTCAATATGTCACATTCTTAGGTTATGACATCTCTAGAGAAGGAATTAAGGTTGATCCTCAGAAAATTACAGCTGTGAAGAATTGGCTTAGACCTACAACTTAAAGAGAGATTCACAGTTTCTTGGGCTTAACAGGGTATTACAGGAAGTTTGTGGAGGGATTCTCTACTCTTGCCTCTCCATTAACAAAATTGACGTGGAAGGTGGTTAAGTTCCAACGGTCCGATGCTTGTGAAAATAGCTTGCAAGCGTTGAAGTCGAGATTGACTACAACATTATTGTTGACCCTACCGGAGGGTATATATGGGTTTGTGGTATATTGTGATGCTTTAAGGTTGGAATTTAGGTGTGTATTAATGCAACATGTCAAGATGATAGCCTATGCTTCTAGGCAACTGAAGAATCATGAAAAGAACTATCCAACATATGACTTAGAACTTGCAGCGGTGGTATTTGCATTGAAGGTTTCGCGTCATTATTTGTCTGGGGTTCATGTGGATATATTCATGGACCATAAGAACCTTAAATATATTTTTAAACATAAGGAATTGAATCTGAGGTAGAGAAGATGGCTTGAGTTACTCAAGGATTATGACATCGATATTCTATATCATTTGGGGAAGGCTAATGTTGTGGTGGATGCTCTTAGCCAAAAATCTATGGGCAGATTGGATCACTTGGTGGCATATCAAAGGCTGTTGGCCAAGGAAGTTTGGCTTTTTGAGGAGTTTTTCTTGTGGACTCTAAGGGAGGAGGAGTGATTGTGCAAAATAAGGCTAAATCATCGCTTATGGTAGAGGTCAAAGAAAAGCGGTACAATGATCCATTATTGGTACAATTGAAGGAGGGGATTCATAAACATAAGACCATGGCATTTTCTCTTGACATGGATGAAGGTACATTAAGGTACCAAGGGCGACTTTATGTTCCAAATGTTGATGATCTCCGGGAAAGAATCATGACCGAGGCTCACACTTCTAGGTATTTCGTACACATGGACTCTACAAAGTGTATCATGATCTTAAAGAAGTATAATAGTGGAATGATATGAAGAAGAATGTAGCAGACTTCATGGCGAGATGTCCAAATTATCAGCAAGTAAAGGGTGAGTACCAGCGGCCCGGTGGGTTGGCACAGAACATATAAATTCAATATTGAAGTGGGAGATGATCAATATGAACTTCATGGTGGGACTACCTCGCGTGCCTCATAAGTATGACTTGATTTGGGTGATTGTGGATCAACTCGCAAAACTAGCTCAATTCTTAATTGTTATGGCTACCGACACAGCACGACAGTATGCTCAGTTGTATATAAAGGAAATAGTCAGGTTGCATGGCACTTCTGCAGATTGAGGGGCAGGTAGTGCGGACTATTTAGGCACTTAAGGATATGTTTCATGCTTGTGTTCTTGACTTCAAGGGTAGCTAGGATGATCATTTTCCACTCATAGAATTTTCCTACAACAAAAGTTATCATGCTAGTATTCAGATGGGACCGTTCAAGGCTTTATGTAGTTTGATGTAGATCTCCTATTGGACGGTTTGATATCTCCCGAACCTCGTGCATAAGGATATGTAGAAGGTTAAGACCATTAAATAATGGTTAAAAACTCCTCAGAGTCGTTAGAAGTCCTATTCGACTGTGCGTCGCAAGGATATGGAGTTCAAAGAGGATAAGTGGGTATTATTGAAGGTTTCCCCCATGAAGGGTACAATGCTGTTTGGTAAGAAAAGAAAATTGAGTCTGAGGTATGTTGGACAGTACAGAATCATTCATAGGATTGGTCGATGGCTTACAAGCTTGAATCACCTCCATGTTACATCCCGTATTTTCGTACGTTAAAATTTCATCGTAAGCTAATCGACATAAGCTCGGGAGTGAGACTATCTTAAGATTATCAGTATTATGCTATTTGAAACAAGAGATAAGTTAATTCACATAGGTTAGAGAGTAAGCGAATCGAAGAAAATGAGTTCCGTCGAAGTTTGGCAATTTTGGGATAAAATACGGTCCAAGTTATGATATACCGTATTCATGGACTAATGTCATACAAGGTACTACATGATAATGATAGTAAGGTGTATAAAGTTTGTTAAAAGTGAATAGTATTTTAAGTAGTTTGAGATAATTCTTAATTATGTAGGTAATTGATTAATTATTGGATTAGTGGGGGATTACTGAGTTGATTAAAGAAAGAGGGTGAATATTTGGATAAGTCTTAGGGAGGCTAACATGGCACCACACTATTCTTATTAGTGACTCATACATAATGTCACAAGGTTTCACATTTAAGAGGTTTTGGCGGCTAGGGCATCACCTTGTGGGGCCCACATCCACCAAAGTTTAAAAAAACCTTCTAAATTACTTAAGGAGATAAAATTTCTCTACCAGATGAGAGATTAGGGATTTAGCCCATTTCATTCAAGGATTCATATGGTTGTGACATGGTTACAATAAAAAGCCCAAAGAAGTAATTCATATGAATCCTTTACAATGCTTATGACAACATGATCTTTCTTCAGCAAACTAACGTCCAAGACAATCAACAAAAAACTACAAAATTCATACAAGATTAGATTATAGCAACATGATTTGCTACAACAAAATTCCATACAAAGTTATACTACATAATAACAACGGGAATTGCAATTCTAAGGGAGCTCGGAATAATTTTTCTTAAAAACATCGTACGAATTTTTTCCTACTTTGATCAGTCAAGGATCGACTTTGGTTTATATCAAACTGTGGTAAAGAGTTAGATTGTCAAGCTCAAGACCCAGAGACCGATTAAGATCGAGACCCTGAGACCGATTAAGATCAAGACAGGCCAATATGGAGATTGACCAATATTGGGACCGAATAAGATGGAGTTCAGGGGAAGCTTACTGGGTCAAATAACATAAAGACGGAATATTTGTGATTAGGCGAAGATCACGGCGCAAACCCCAGCACATATCAAGAAAAGGCTGATTATTTAGCAAATCATGGGATTTCATACTTATTTAAACAAAAAATAGGTTTCTTGGCAAAGCATGAATTTAGAAGAATCGGGTTACTGATAATCTAAAGAAAAGAATTTAAATAAAGAGATTTGGAAATGATATCAATAGAAAGCAAGGAAATTAAGATATATTTCAATAGTCACCCCTCAACTGATTATATATTCCTCCTTTAATAGGTACATTTGAGTATCTCTAGGAACATACGTTATGCCTAAGCCATAATGAAGCTATTATGGGCATTTAATAATATTAAATGATGTGTTACATAATCATTTTATTAAATGCATATATTCCTTAATGGCTTCCGTGTTTAGTGTCGTATTTCCCCCTTTTCTTTAACCAGATTCATTCTTCTCATCTCTCGTGTGTAAATAAATTTAAATAGGAACGTGACGCTAAGTTTAACTAGGGACGAGGCATTGAATCTCTCGTCTCGTGCCTCTTCCTTCTCGTAGCTGTTCATAACCCTTGAACCATGGCTGATCATAATTTCTTGGCAGCACTTTTTTAGGCTTTCTTTTTAGCTTCACTTTACACGAAGTGTCTGTTATCATCATTATGGTTCTTCCATCATCATATTTTTTCTTTTGTCGGTTACCCATTAATACAAATATAACTTCCCTTCTTCTCTTGTGTTATATAAAACGTATCAAACACTCTAATTTTTCGAAACCTTCTTTCTTTTTTCTTCACCACTTCAATCGTTTTTGCCATGACTTCATCTAAACCTAAGAGAACCCCCATTCTGGGTAGCTTTCCCAATGCTCCTATTAGGCATAGGAAAGGGGGCAGACTCTATAACCTCGGATCTTCTCGCGGTAGTATGTCGACTCCTTCTTCTAGCTTCGGTCCCTCTTTTGGGACTAGAGGTTCACATTCTCAAAGGAGTTCTCCCTCATAGGAAAGAATTTTTTGAACCACTTCGTGAGCCCTTAGTTGAAGAAATAGTCCCATCTAAAATTTCCTTTCATCATGATAGAGAATCCCTTAAAGCTCAAATTGAATCTTTAGATCGTGCTGACCCCTTTCCTACTCAAATCATAGAAGTTTTAGCCCCCATAGATCGTAAGGACTGTGATTGGAGGGATGATTTTCCAATTATCATTCCTAACCCTAACCAAAGGATTACATCCTACTTAATAGGATACTCTTTTGTTGACACATATCCCTTGACTCTGGGGTCTAAACAGGCCATTGACCCGGTTAATCTAGATTTTTGCCGTTTTTACAATGTGGGTCTGGGCCAAATTGGTCCGATTGTATGGAGAGTTTTTGGTTTCCTGAGGCATCTCACTAATATGGCGAATGTGGAATTCACCTTTCCCCACTTGATCCATATTTACTCACCAAGGCTTTTTCAAAACAGTATGTTTGGTTTAGCAGCTAGGAGTAAGAGGGTTTTAGTTAACCTCGAGGATGATAAAGATCGTGGCTAGTATGCCCGGTACGTTGCTTCTCCCACTGTTGGTTTAGTGGGTGAAAAGAATGTACGCTTCCTGGAGAAGTGGAATTTTGCACGTGAGTATTAAATTTTCCTGTTCCTTTTTAGTTTTAGGTTTGCTTGTTTTTCTTAATCTTATATCTCTTTCTCTTCAGCAACCATGGGCGTTATGGAACCTGTGCCCAACTTCCATGGTTGGGCAGATAAGTTACTGAAGATTTGCCCGATGGAGGGTAGATCATCGAAAAATCTTTCCCCCCGTTATGGCTGGAGAGTTAAAACTCATGGTAAGGATCTCAACTTTTTTTTGGCATTCTAACTTTTACCCTTCTCTTTACCAGGTTTTGCCATTCGAGGAGTTACCCCAGAGACCATTTTGGCATCTCGTAAATCTTTAAGTACTCGTGCCTCTTCAGATCAAGATATTTTCTTGGAATCTGTGAAGAGAAAATCTGTTGAAGACGATGATTCTGAGGAGGAAGATGAGGGCACTCTGGTGGCAAGGCCACGAACCAAGAGACATATCATCTTTGAAGATGAGGCTGATATGTCGCCTCACCTATCTCTTTCCGAACCAGTCATTACTTCGGTGATAATCCCTGGTGATGATATTTCCCTTTCACCTGACACTCATGAATCCATAAACCAGCTTTTTATCAGTGGTTTCAACAGCGGGTCTTTAGGACCTGTTCTAAATGAACCCCCCTTATCTTCTTTCACCTATCTTGACCCTGTAATTGCACCTTTTCCTTCTTCCATTACTAATTCCACACCTAACTCGACTATTTTTACTCCTTCCGTTGCTCCTCCTTCAACAATTTCTTCCCCTGCTGTCCACCGTATAGAGGCGAGGTCTTCGAGTAGGGGTTTTGCTATGAGAAGCATGACTCTTAAGGTTCCCGCCAATAATAGTCTTTTAACAAAATCTGGGCAAGCGGATACTTGGCTCCAGCCTTTGATTGGCCACATAGAGAAGGCTAAACTTGAAAGCCACACTAATATGACCCTCATAAACGATATTGTCCATGCAACTTTGAAGGTATTTTATCACCTTCTTTTCTTTAGTTATTTTATTTTTAGAATCCTAACCTTACCTCCTCTTCTTTTTGTTTGTGTAGGCCCACCTTATTAGTACTGAACTAATGATCCGAGTCTCTCTTTTGGAGAAATTGGCTCGTGATTTAGAGAAGACGGCTCATGATGCTGAGGAAGCTTCCCGTGGTTCTCAATTGGAGGCAGACAACTGGAGGGGCCAATTTGAAAGTATTCAATTTGATATGGAGACTTAGAGCAGAGGAAAAATACCTTGGAAAAGCAAGTTCAAATATTGACTTCCGAACTGGTAAGAATTAAGGCCACTTCAAGCCAATCTGAGATGGAAAAATAGCGCCTTGAATCTTCTTTCTCAGAACAGTTATCCAAGATCGGCGAAGAAAATAAAATTCTTAAAACATTGCTAGCTCAGAAGGAAATGCACGCAGGGGAGCTAGCTCAAAACCTTTCGCGGGTTTAGGAAGAACTACGAACTTCTACAGACAAGGTTCATGCCTTAGAGAGTTCTCATGCTGCTCTTCAATCATCTTACAGCTCTATTTCAGCTACAAACGAGGAACTTAATAATGAAATGGCTGCTTTGGAGAGATATTATGAACTTCTCGAAGAATCAACCAATGTTGAGGTAAGTTGGACCTTCTTAAAATCTCGTCGTGACAACTTAGTGGAAATGGGCCAGGAAGCTTTTATCATGGAATAAGAATTAGCCGAGGTGAATGAGACCATCGAACAAGCTCAACAACCACAAAATTTTCCATCTCCTGAGGTTAAAGTTCCTGTGATTGAAACTTCTTTGGCTGAGACTCCCGCAGTTGAATCCGGTGACTGTTGAAATTTCCACGGGTGTCACCCCTTCTTCAAGTTCATCCGTGCCTCTTGCTGCTAGCCAAGCTGAGCCTTTTCCTGCTGATGCTCCAACTGCTGTGATTGAAGATCAACCTTCATCTGTTAATGATGTTGTTCCAGTTGAGCCCGCTGGTGATCTTTCTTTAGTTCCTTCTTCTTAGTGAAAAGATTTATATTTGTTTTAAATTTCCTTTTTGCAGGTACCTATCTGGAAAACTATGTTTAAAGTTTTTGGATTCTTGTGATCGTTTTTTGAAATCAAACCCTTGGTTATCAGTTAAGGTTTGATTTTAGAAGTACAAGCCCCCAAGTCTTGGTGCATGGCATTTTTGTATGAACAATTTGATGACTGAGTTTATACTTAATCTTTAGTTTTAAAATATTAAGAAGTTATCATTAACCTTCCATCTGTTCTACTCGTGCCTTTTAATTTCAAAGACTTAAAGAATAGTTTGCATTTTTGTTCTTTGAAAATGTTTCTGTTAATCTCATGACTAAATAACATGAGTTTTATAAAAGAGGGCCCTTTTATATTTTCACACATAATGAAGAAGACGTCTCAACTTCATAATGGTATTATCATACAATAAAAGAAATAGGAACACACATGTTTTTGAAATAACTTTGACAAGTTTTTATTTCTGAACCTTGACAAGTTTTGAGTAATACTTTACATGTATTTGAGTTACATCTATAACTTTCTCGTAACTGTTTTCCTTGTAACAGATTTATACAAAAGAAGAACAATAGATAAAGGGTTTTTCCTTATAACCCATTTTAGCACATGTTCTTTACCCTAACTGTTTTGAGGTACACTGGGTCCCTTTAGCTTCAAAACATTAGAAAGGGTTTGAGAGGTAACTCTATTGTTCTCATGGGAAAGAACACTATGATGTATGCTATGACTCCTTAACTTCCACTCAGTACTTGGCTCTTCTTAGGCTTGATTTTTTCTCAATCTTCATTGCCTTTTACATACACATGACTGCATATTCTATGTAGTCCCGTAAGTGTTTGAGTGTTGAAGTGTGAAGCCTCGAGCACTTGATAGTCTCTTTTACCTGGTCATTTTCCTGAAAAGGAAATACATATGGGACTCGGGGGTGCGATTATAGATGAATACTTCTCAGGCCATTTATATTTCTATAAGAATAATTGTAACTCTGGGCCAAAAATTTTAGTTTATTCCATTTTGCCTTACTGGCCGTCACTCATCATTTAGTACGGGTGAGTGTTTTGCCTAGCATCTAAAATAGTTAGTAAAATTTTAACAATTCAAAAAATAAAATTTAACATGACGATACCTAACCGTGAATTTTCTCTTAGAAGTAATATCTCTTCAAATGAACAACATTCCAGTGTGAAGGAAGTACCTTTCCGTCCATTGTTTCCAACTTATATGCTCCTTTTCCTGCAATATCACGAACTCTGTAGGGTTCTTCCTAGGTAGGACTTAGTTTGCCTGTATTGGTTGCCTTTGTAGACTGAAAAACCTTTTTAAGCACGAAGTCCCCAATTTTGAAGTATCTCAGCCGTGCTATCCTGTTGTAATAACGCTCGATCACTTGTTTTTTTGCGGGCATTCTTACTAATGCGGCTTCTCTCCTGCCTTCTAATAAATCTAAATTGACCCATATCTCTTCGTTATTGGACTCCTGTGTTGCTTGTGAGAATCTTGTTCTTGGTTCTCCTATTTCTACTGGGATTAGTGCTTCAGCTCCATAAACCAAAGAGAAGGGCGTTTCACCTGTGCTCGTTTTTATTGTTGTGTGATATTCCCACAAATCTCTGGGTAACTTTCCCTTTGATTCCTCTAATCGCTTCTTTAAATTATTAATAATCACTTTGTTTGTTGATTCTGCTTGTCCATTACCCACTTGATGATAAGGTGCAGATGTAATCCTTTTTATTTGCCAACTTTTGAGAAACTCTGTGACTTGAGCTCCGATAAATTAAGGACTATTGTCACATACGATTTCCTTTGGTACACTGAATCGAGAGATAATGTTACGCCAAGTGAAGTCTTTGACCTCTTTTTCTCGCACCTGTTTAAATGCTCCTGCCTCCACCCATTTAGTGAAATAATTAGTAAGTACGAGAATAAACTTAACCTGTCCTTTTGCTTGAGGTAATGGTCCAACTATGTCCATTTCCCATTTCATGAATGGCCTTGGTGCAGTAACCGGATATAATAATTCAGCTGGTCGGTGCATATTGTTACCATATCTTTGACATTTATCGCATTTAGCCATGAAACTCTCCGCTTCTTCTCCCATTTTGGGCCAGTAATACCCTGCCCTAATCAAGGTTCTTACTAGTGATCTTCCTCTTGCGTGATTCTCGCAATGCCCCTCATGTATTTCCCTCATTACATACTCCGTCTGAGAAGGTTCGAGGCATCTTGTTAATGGGACACCGAACATTTTACGGTAAAGGTTTCCTTGTTTTAAATAGTAGCGAGCGACCTTTTTTCGAAGTGTGTATGCTTTCTTTTTGTCATCAGGGATGGTACCATACTGTAGAAAAGCAACAATTTCGTTTCTCCACTCCCAAGTTAAATTTTTCAAAATTTACCTCGTTCTTATCTGGTTCGAGAACTGAATGAAATAAATGAATGACTGAGGTGTTTGCATCATTTGCTACATCTGCTGCAGATGCGAGATTGTCTAAGGCATCTACTTCAACGTTTTCATCCCTTGGAATTTGGATGACCTTCCAAGTTTGAAACTGCTTTATCAATTCCCCTACCTTTTCCAAGTATTGTTGTATCCTTGTCTCCTTGGCTATATAAGTCCCCATAATTTGATTAACTACCAACTGAGAGTCACTTTTGATCACCACTTGACTTATACCAAGTTCCCGTGCCAATTCCAAACATGCAATCAGAGCTTCATACTCTGCTTCATTATTAGTTATGGGATGACATTTAATAGCATGTCTAATAGTTTCGCCTGTAGGTGGTACTAAAACGATTCCTAATCCATCACCTTTTACGTTAGATGAGCCATTAGTGAATAAAGTCCATGTTCCTGGATTAGCCCCATTAAGTATCTGAACTTCTTTTTCAGCTTCTAACTGCATCCCTTGGATAAAATCAGCCACCAAATCAGCTAATATCTAGGATTTTATTGCTGTTCTAGGTAGGTATGTGATTTCATATTCACTCATTTCTATGGCCCATTTGGCTAATCTTCCTGACAATTCATGTTTATGCAATATACTACGTAAAGGGTATGCAGTTACCACAGCAATGGGATGACATTAAAAATATGGTCTTAACTTTCTAGATGTCATGATTAAAGCAACTGCCATCTTTTCCAGTTGTGGATATCGTGTCTCTGAATCTAATAAAGATTTACTAACATAATAAATAGGAGATTGCTTACCCTACTCTTCACAAAGCAAAACCGCACTTACCGCAACTTCTGAAACAGCAAGGTAGATGAAAAGTTTTTCTCCGGGTTTTGGCTTTGCTAGCAAAGGTTGATTTGATAGGTAAGCCTTCAAATTTGTAAGTGCATGTTGACTCTCTTCATCCCACTCAAAATGATCCTGCTTTTTAAGTGATGAGAAAAATTTAAAATATTTTTTTGATGATTTCGAAATGAATCTTCCCAAAGCTGTGATTCTTCCCGTCCGTCTTTCTACTTATTACTTGTTTGAAAGTGTATCGGAGATTTTTTCAATGGCCTTAATCTGTGCCGAATTTACTTCAATACCTCGGTTAGAAATAGGAAAACCTAAAAACTTACATGATGCCACACCAAATGCACATTTTTCTGGATTCTACTTCATATTGTATTTTCGCAAAATTCTAAAAGTTCCAGATATATGCGATATATGATCTTCTGCATGCTGAGACTTAACTAGCATATCATCCATATATACCTCCATAGTCTTACCTAGATGTTCTTGAAACATTTGAGTGACTAATCTTTGATAAGTTGCTCATGCATTCTTAAGACCAAAGGGCATTACCTTATAACAATAAGTCCCCCTGTCTGTTATGAAAGAAGTTTTTTCCTCATCTTCTAGATCCATTTTGATTTGATTACAACCTGAGTAAGCATCTAAAAAACTTAATAGTTCATTCCCTGCAGTAGTATCAATTAACTGGTCTATGTGTGGTAAAGGGAAAGAATATTTTGGACAGGCTTTATTAAGATCTTTGTAGTCTATACAGACCCGCCACTTACTGTTCTTCTTAGGAACTACAACAGTGTTAGCCAACAAGTCAGGATATTTCACCTCACAAATTGAATCAATTTTCAGCAATTTTTGAACTTCTTCTTGAATCACCTTATTCTTGAAAGTTCCTTGCTTTCTTTTCTTTTGCTTTATTAGAGGATACGAAGGATCTTCATTTAACTTGTGAGTTACAACCTCGGGCGGTATTCCTGTCATGTCACAATGGGTCCAAGCAAAACAATCTGCATTAGCTTTTAAAAATTCAATTAACTTACGCTTTACCTCCGGGCTGAGGTTGGCTCCTATATACATTTTCCTCTCAAGCCAGTGTATAAATAAAACCACAGCCTCTAATTCCTCAATGGTTGTTTTTATGTTGTCATTCTCCTCTGGCTCTTGAATGATATCAGGTCTTGAATCCACATCTATTTGCTCTTGTTCAGCTGAGGTTGATGTCGTATCTCCCCCCCCCCCTCCTGAATTCTGTAATTGCTATATATCTTGTCATGCCCCAACCTCGGGAGGCGCGACTTGAATCAAGTGAACCCGACTGAGCAAGCCTAACGGAACACTTTCTACGTCAACTCAATATGAATACGGAACTCATGCCTTTGATTTATTTAGACAATAATACATGGTGTATACCACATTACTGATTCATTTCATATCATAAACATTTACCGTGCATAATCTAGCTTCCAGGATTCTATTAGAGTTACAGCTTAAGGAGTTCATAAGTTTAGGATCACAACATATACATATAGTGGACTCCCCGAACCCCCGTACATAACCCACACTAGTGTCTTTGGAGCCTCTAAGGATACAATAGATAAACATGACTATGCCGGCAACAAGGCCCCGGCTATACCTCAAAAGTGAAAAGCTGTAAATGACAAAAAGGTGCATCATATAGCCCCATGGAAGAAAAGGGGCTCACCGAGACTTCGAGTAGAGAAATGCTCCGCTACACACGGTCGACACTGTCTGCTATGGAGCCACCTACAATCATAACACTAATATAGCGCCCTCGGCAAAAGGGACGTCAGTACATTTGAATTATACTGGTATGTATGACTAAATACCATTTTACTAGAAAGAACTATCAAATAAATACAAGCAATTAATACGGGCAAATCAAGAAACAATTCATATAATCTTTCATGCAATTTCCACAACATAGATTTGGGCATATCTATTACATGTTCACCACTGTTCTCATTACCACCACCATCTCGAGCGGAGTCCGGCCACGACCCGACCGGCTAGGTCACCTCCTTGGAGGCATTACTCTCAATCAATAATTCATTTCCCTTATCCGAAATTCAATATCAGCACATTACCACCATGTGTGCGTCATGGTGTCCGATCACGACCCGATCGGCTAGGTCACCTCATTGGAGGAATTACTCTATTCTCATTAGTCAACACTTCAAGTCTTCATCTCACACATATCATAATAGTTCCTGGGGCACTCATGGCCACCATCACCACATTGTTTCCCCTTTTTAACATTCATCTTACAAGTGGTGGTCATAGACACATATACCAAGGATAATTCAAGTTGCAATCCCAGGTAAGTGAACACATAGCTAGCATGAATAATTCTTTGTTTCAATATTGGCTTATAGCCCAAGTATTTTAACACATAGCAATACTTTTCATCATTATCTAATTGTCAAGATTGGCACATAATTCACATTGAGGCACACCCTTCACGAATATGTATAGATATATGCAAATCAATTAATTGCGTAATAAAAATCAATACACTAGCCAATTCACCTCTTACCATACTTTCGTAATGACAACAGAGCTCAATTTCTAATAAAAAGGGGTTTTAGCCATACATACCTCAATAAAGCTTTTCTTTACTCTTTTACAATTTCCGGAACTCTTAGCACTTCGATCTATTGAGTAAGAATTACAAATGAAATCGAGAATTAGAGACAAAACTAAAGTTCTAGCTTGGTTCGAGCATATCATCAAACACTAAAGGTGCTTTGTGATCTTAGCCCCTTTTTGTGAGGAATTTCTATCATTTTATACCCCCAACTGCCTTCTTTTTAATTTTCTGCCTTTGAATATCCTAGGGTTTGACATGCATGTAGAGAACATCATTCTTATATTCTTGAATTACTTTTCTATTTGCCCCATGTATCTAAGTGTAGAAATAGGAGCTATGGTTATGAATCTTACCTCATGGGAATGAAAATTTAGGTGTCTTCACTTGATCTTCTTCAATGTTTTAGCAAGGATCAAGGAGAATTTGATGGGTGACACTTTCCCCTTTGAGACCCTCTCTCTCTCTCTAAAAATCTCAGAAAACATATTTAAAATGAGTTATAATGTCGATTATATCGGTAGGGAGGTGGGGTTAAAAATTGGAGCCCCGAGTCAAATATGCGGTCGCATTTGCGATCGCAGAATAAACATGCGGTCCGCATAATTGACCAAAAAATACTCCCCAAAAACTAAACATTCTGACTCAATCTGCAGTAAGAATGCGGTCCGCATTCGGGTTCTGCGGTCGCAAAGTGCACCGCAGAACTGACCCTTGAAAAAATTCAAAGGAAAATATGCGACGACTATGCGGTCCGCATTTTGATTATGTGACCGCATTTCGACTGCATAACTGACTTCAATTTTAACCAACATTCTGCCTCACCCTACGGCAGATATGCGTCCTGCATTTCGATTATGCGACCGCATTCTGGACCGCATTTCTTGTATTTTTTTCTGGAAACTTATTTTCGACTTTTTAATGCATTATTCAATCTAAAAAGGTCCGTGTCACAGCGAGCTTGCTCGCCGCGATGTATATTTATGAATTGTTAACACAAGTTCCTACTTGGCACCACGGAATTCGAGTTTTTGAGTAGGGATTCAATGAGGCCTTACATATCTCCACCCTTATCAGTTGAATTTGCAACGGAATTGATGTATCTAGAAGTTTGTTGATCGCCTCTGATTTGACATATCCCCTAAGGTGATGGAAATTTAATAACTTGATGTAATGTTGAAGGAACAACATCCAAGTCGTGGATCCATGGCCTCCCCAAAATCATGTTATAAGCCATTTCCATATCGACTTTAAATTTAGTATCCTTCATAACGCCTTCCGCTAATGTAGTAAGGATTGCTTCTCCTTTTGTTATGACACTAGAGTTGTCAAATCCCGTCAAAGTATGCGCTTTTGGGATTAATTTAACCTTAGCTTGCATCTCGCGCAATACTCGCATCAAAATAATATTCATAGAACTGCCTGGATCTATTAAAACTCGTTTCACATTAGTATTATATACAAGTAAAGATATTACCAGTGCGTCGTTATGCGGAGCTAAGAGACCCTCAGCATCCGTATCGTTGAATGTAATATTCTCTTCTTCTAGCACTTGTCGTAACCGTTTTCCATGAGTGATTGATATCTGGGAGGTTTTATTAGCTGCAGTATATGAAACACCATTGATATCTTCTCCCCCACTTATAACATTGATGGTTCTTTTGGGCGAGGGCGGTTTCGGAGGCTCTTGTCTGTTCTTCATATAGGCTTGCTTAACTTTCTCACTAAATAGCTCAGTGAGATACCCTTGATTCAATAAATTATCAACCCCTCACCTTGCAAAAATCTACAATCTGTGGTTTTATGCCCGTGGTCGTTGTGAAATTCGCACCAATGATCAGGGTTTCTACTGTTTGGGTTCGATCTCATCTCTTTGGGCCATCGCACCTTATCTCCCATACTCCTTAAAATAGCCATGAGTTCAGAGGTGGTTACGTTAAAATTGTAACCACCAAACTTTGCTTTTAAGCTTCTTTCATTGTCACATGGTCCACGCGAGTTCCGATCATCTCCGAACCTTGATGAGAAGCCTGATTCCCTGCTTCTCGATTTGTTATCGTACCTTTGCTTATCTTGCCTCGACCGTGAGTCTTTCCTCGAAGGTCCCATATAAGGCTCGTACCTGTTTACCAGATCTTTTTTCACTTTCCATACGTCTTGATCTTACTTTTTCTTCTGTTTTATGTCGCAAAATGATATCTTCTTCAATCCTCATCTTTGTACTGTATCTATTGTAGACATCATTCCATGTTGTTGCTGGGAATTCACGGAGGTTTTCTTTGAGTCATCTCCTAGCTTCTGAACTCTTTTTATTGAAATTTCTGGCGAAAACAATGGCCGCCTAATTGTTAGGTACTCATGGCAGCGTCATTCTTTCCCATTGAAATCTATCTACGAATTCTCTAAGCAACTCTGAATCACCTTGATAGATTTTGAAGATGTCTTCCATTCTCTTTTCAACTTTTTGAGCTCCCGAGTGTGCTTTAATAAATAGATCTGCAAGCTCAGCAAACAAATTTATAGAATTTTCAGGTAAAAGAGAATACCATGTTAAGGTCCCTTTAGTGAGAGTTTCACCAAATTTCTTGACTAGAACTGATTCAATCTCCTGCTTAGTCAGATTGTTGCCCTTGATGCCTGTTGTGAATGCGGTAACATGATCTCGCGGGTCTGATGTACCATCATACTTTGGAATGTCAGGTATCTTAAACTTCTTTGGAATTGGGAGGGGGCGACACTTGGCTTCCATGGTTGATGAGAATATTTATCTATATCTACCCCCTTGATCACAGGTGGTACTCCAGGTATTTGTTCTATGCGCTCATTTTGCTCCTTAAGTTGTTTCTGCAAAGTTAGTACAATATTTTGTAAATCAGTATTAATTGGATTACCTGGGTCTCCCTCCTGTGTTTCACTAGGGGTTCCACCACTGTCGGAATTAACTAATCCAAAATGAGGATTTTCTAAAATATTGTTGATTGGAATAGGTGTGGGTGGAGCAACAGGCAATTGGCTAACAAAAGCCTGAAGAGCTTTTTTGACTTGCGAGGCAATAAGTTTTTGTAGGGCATCATTCATAGCCTCTTCATTCTCGAACTGACCACATTCTTCTGCGTGAGACCCATCAGGAATGTCCTTACGAGATTGACGTGGTGATCCATGAGGGGTTGGATTTTGATTGTCGTTATTCTAAGGATCTCCTTGATTTTGCTGGTTGATTTGATTTTGTTGAGTGTTGTCATTGTTGTTCGACATAGTTGATTAAATACAGGAAAATTAAGTTGAGATACAATTGTTTATCAATTTTCCGATAACGGAACCAATTTGTTTAACCAAAAAATAGGTTTCTTGGCAAATCTTGAATTTAGAAGAATCCGGTTACTGATAATCAAAAGAAAAGAATTTAAATAAAGATATTTGGAAAAGATATCAACAGAAAGCAAGAAAATTAAGATATATTGCAATAGTCACCCCTCAACTGATTATATATTCCTCCTATTTATAGGTACATTTGAGTATCTCTAGGAACGTACGTTATGCCTAAGCCATAATGAGGCTATTATGGGCATTTAATAATATTAAATATTGCGTTACATAATCATTGTATTGAATGCATATATTCCATAACGGCTTCCGTGTTTAATGCCGTATTTTTCCCTTTTTCTTTAACCAGATTCATTCTTCTCATCGCTCGTGTGTAAATAAATTTAAATAGGAACGAGATGCTGAGTTTAAATAGGGACGAGGCGTTGAATCTCTCATCTCGTACCTCTTCCTTCTCGTAGCTGTTCATAACCCTTGAACCTTGGCTGATCATAATTTATTAACTATTCCACGTGTCACGCCACGTCAACATGTATATGAATACTATTTTTTCCAATACAATACTGTATTTAGAATTGTACGAAGAGCAGGACTATCCTACTATATAAAGGGGGTTTTATCATGTGTAAAAGAAATCATATTCACCTCATATATAGCAATATACTACTTTTCTCTTAAGTTTTCAGCATTTTGTTACTTTGTTCGTGTATCAACTGAATCTTCACTTGGTTTAAGGGTGATCAAATTCGAGAGCTAAGGCTACTTGATCGATTTGGCTTGCTTTAACTCCTATTTACTGTCAATTTTAGCATCAATTTACGTTTTGCTCGACTTGTGCTAAGTAAGATCATGTGTCCTTAAAACCACAACACAAATTCAATTGTTATCTGTTTTTAGGGTAAACAATAATTATGCAAATAAAAATTATGTTTTTGTTCCCTTGCAACACTAATACGTCAATATTGCAGACAATATGTACATATAAAGATAGAAAGCAGCAAGCTTTTGAAAATGGGGTTAGCGCATTTATTGAGGGAAGAGTATTTTTGGGATTATAAAAATATATAAGGGATAATAACGTGACTCAGTTGGTCAAACAAGAATAATAGCGTTTAAGATAAACATATGTTAAGGTAATCGACAATATAATATGCAGTTTCTTGAGCTAAAAGAGTTTCACATTACCTTTGATCGGGCATATGCTAGATTATTTATCTGTACCTCATAAATCAAAATTAAAGTAATTACAAATGTAACTAACTAAATATATTTGTTCATATTTGCAAGTTCGGTTGATATTAATCATTTCGAGCTCAACATCTACCAAGTTGCTTTTATTCTTTAATTTTTATTTTACTACTCAAAAGATTATTTTAACAATCTTTTATAATTTGTCACGACCCAGAATCCCACCAATGACCATGATGCCACCTTACCTCTAACACTAGAGAAGCTGATCATACAATAATACAAAGCTTCAAAATAAGATATGCTAACTATGAATTTTTAACATTAACTAGTGGAATAAATCCGAAACATAGGTACAGAAGTCAAGATTCCCAAAACTAGGTATTACCCGCTCTTGAGCACTAAAAAGAATATGTAATGAGCATCAATAAGTACAATAATATCTTAAAGTAATACAATAATATAAAAAATGAGAGAAGGAGACTCCAAGGGTCTGTATCGTCCATGTAGCAATACCTTGAATCCTCACGAACAACGTGGATATGCACAAAAATGTGTCTAAACGTAGTATGAGTATGAGACAACATTATTCAGTAAGTATCTAGACTAACATCGGTGAGGTAGTGCAAGGTTCAAGTCATGTAATACTCACTAATCAGAGAACCAGCGCAATATCTCAAATAACTTACAACAAGACTATAACAAGATGTAGTACTATCAACACAACGAAAACAAGAGTTATCAACTCAATATAAATAAATCATGTCTGACAAAGGAATTATCAGTCAGATAATAGAGGCATAGAATAACATGTTAAAAATAATGTGGAATCATGTAAGATGCACAACGATCACAAAGAACTCACTTGCTGAATTAGGAACGCCACCACTACACTCTACATTACATCAACAAGGATTCCACCATTATTTTTCCACATGTACATAATCCATATTGGTCACCCTTATTCTGCCACATGTGTATAATGAAGGATAGCCTCCCTTATTCTGCCACATGTACATAACAAAAATCACAATCGCATGGCAAAGATCTCGTGCCACAATATCATCACAATCACATGGAAAAATCTCCTGCCAACATGTCCAAATGTGTCATAATCATAACAATGTAAATTTCAAATTACTGTTAAAGAAATATTCTAATAATTTGTCAACAAGGTGCACATGGACATGAAAAAAATAACTATGTGGATGAGTGTTTAACAGCATGACTACTGCTAAATTAATTTAGCAATGATTCAACAAATGCGCATCATGGCTAATTAGAAAACAATAATCCTAAAATATGATCTCTTGCAAGAAAGGATACGCTCATACAGGCATACAATTAAATACACATGTATCACTGATAGAACACCATCAAATCAAGGCATAGTAGAATCCTAGAATCTAATCTGGTTTAGTTTTTTTTACATAGAACTTGTATATATGCTCGCCACCTAACATATAAGTCACGTTGCATATATTACAATTAAGAAAATAAGGTCAAATCCTAAGAGTTATTATCTCACACAAGATTAGATAGGATATTTATCTCAAACGTGTCAAATCATCCCTCCAAAATTGCCTTTTTCTTATAAACTACCTCCGATCGGCTTGCATCTAGCAAAAAACAACTCAATGACGTAAACCAAAGACAAAGAAATAACCTCAAACAATAAATTTTTAATTTTTATTCATATTCAACAAAAGCTATACAGTGCTCAGATGGTCAAAAGCTGAGTCAAGGGACAGATTCCGACTATCTATAACCCCACGAGTCCTAATATATGATTAGATGTTAAAATCGAATCTAAATCAATGCACGCTGCTTTAAATAAAGCGCAGTAAATAATGCACCAGACCACCTAAGCAGTTGAACTATTATCTTATAGAACGGGTAAGTAGTCAGGTTAAAATACGTATTTGAGGAGTGCCTCTCCATGACAGACGGCTTCCTCCTCATTTTCCAATAACAAATTCAAATTGGCTTGACCCTTCTGCTTGGGACCAACTCATTAATTTTTTTCTCGCTTAAGTTGTAGACAAAAAATTTAAATTTTCCTTTAGAATCCAAGTTTTAGGTGTAGAAATCCATACGGATTCAAGATATAAATTCAAATGTAAGTGAAAATTGCTTACCTCCGATGTAGTAGTGAAATACTCTCCAAAATCTTCACATCTCGAAGTTTAGGGTTAAAATATCAGAGAGTGAGTGAAATTCCAAAATTGTATCACATAAAGGTCTGTCGAGTGATACACTTCTGGAATGTAGCCACTGCCTTGCATTTTCGAAGCACAAAAATCATACTGCCACGAATAACCCTTCACGAACATATCCTCCACCCGTGAATCCGATGCACAAGCTCCACTGCTTACGCGAACACAATCACACTCTTACAAAAGCGAAGGCTTACCTCCAGCCTTCTCCCAGTCTGTGATACTCCTAAGCGAATGAGATTACTTAGGCGCGAATGCGAAGGCCAATCAGCCGTAGCCCTGTGCGAATGCGACATCACTACCGCCAATGCGAAGTATAAGCCAGCCTAGCACCAAAATGCTCTTTGAAATTGTGAGGCTACCTCTACAATTACAAAGAAGGACCTCACACCTGCAACTTCTAATAATGCTCCGGGTGGTTCGAAACTCACCCGAGCCATCAGGGACCCCGTCCAATCATACCAACAAATACATAAGCACTACTCGGATCTATCCAAAGCTTCCAAACACATACGATCACATCAAAACAATGAATCAAAGTCTAAAATGCAAATTGAACTTCTCTTAAGTTCATGAACTTCAAACTTCAAACCAAGCCTCTGATTTAAGCCTAAACAATTCAGAATGAATCCAAAGTTTTCAAACAAGTCCCAAATGACAAAACAAGCTTATTCCAACTTCCAGAATCAAAATCAAAATCCAATAGATTCAAAGTCAATCCACGATCGAACTTTGGAACTCTCCAAACTTTCAAATTGCAACTTTCGACAAATAATGTGCCTTATTAAAATCTTATTAGGAAAAAACCTGTGAAAAAATTATAGTGAAGAAAAAAGAGTACACATGTCTAGTATTACGCATTGCTAGCTACCTCATTAAAAACCTTATAAGAAAAACCATGTAGGAAAATCATTAGTACGGGAAAAAGAGTACAACGCATATTTTACTCCCCTTGATGAAAACTCTGTTTCAAATATTTGAGTCTCCATATTCCAATATTATATAGTATCTTCAAAAATATTGAAGTTGGTAAAGATTTAGTGAATAAATTTGTTGGATTGTCATTTTAATGGATTTGTTGCACATTGATATTATCATTCTTCTGGAGATCATGTGTGAAGAATAATGTTAGTAAAATGTGTTTCGTTCTGTATCCTATTATGAATCCTCCCTTTAATTGGGCTATGTATGAAACATTGTCTTCGTATAATATTGTGGTTTTTTTAATCATATTCTAACCCATATTTTTCTTGAATAAAATAAATCATTGATCTCAACCATATGCATTCCCTACTTTCATCATGAATAGCTATTATCTCAGTATGATTTGAGAAAGTAACAACAAAAGATTGCTTTGTGGAGCGCTATGATATGATAGTACCTCCACATGTAAATACATACCAAGTTTGAGATCATGTTTTATGGGGATTAGATAAATAACTTGCCTCTGCATAACCAATATGATATGCACCTCGTTTGTAAGCATTTGCAAGATACATAAGTGCACTAATTGCACAGAGATAAAGTATTTCAAGACTAAGGATTTCCTTATTCTCTTATGGAGGTCAAAATGGATCCTTACTCGATTCAAATAATCGAACAACCATTGGTGTACTTAATGGGTGCGCTTTATCCATGTTAAAGCATTTTAAAACCCTTTCTCTTTAGGCAGATTGATGGATAAAGATCCATCTGCTAAATTTTCAATTTGTAGATCAAAATAAAGTTTTGTCTTTTTAAGATCTTTCATCTCAGTTTCTTTCCTAAGATATTCAATTGCATTTTGAAGATCTTTTGGAGTTCCATCAAGATTTAGTTCATCAACATAAACAACAAGAATAACAAATTTTGGTGACATTTTCATAATAAAATATATGGACAAATAACATCACTTATGTAACCTTCTTACTGTCAGTATTCACTAAGGCGATTATACCACATGCACGTAGATTACTTTAAATCATACAAAGACCTTTTAATATCTGATTAAGTACATTTCACAATAACTTGAACTATATGCTTCAGGTATTTTAAATCCTTCAAGGATATTCATATAGACTTACTCAAATGAGTCATATGGATTATGACTTGCATTAAAATGACATTCTTCAGGTGTCTAGACTACAGGTCTGATCCTCACAATCTTTTACAGTATTATCCACTATATTGTATCAAATATATCATCAAAAATCATTTTTTATCGATTTTAGAGAGACATAAATTTTTTAGATCTCGTCACTTTCTTTATTTTCAGGTACTTGAACGTAGTTTCATGAAATATTATGTCGTGGACTCTTGTAACGACTCGGCCACCCGTTTCGAGATTTGTAGCCTCGTTCACTCATTTTATGCTCCTTCTGTGTTCTATAACTGTTATATAAGTTTCCGAGTTAGTTTGTTCGGATCTGGAGAAGTTTCTGAGTGAATTGAGACAGTCTCTTAATTGAAAACTTAAGTTAGAAAAGCTGACCATATGTTGACTTATATGGAAATGACCTCAGATTTGAATTCTGATGGTTCTGTTAGCTCTGTTAGGTGATTTTGGACTTAGGAGTCCATCCAAATGATGATTTCGAGGTCCGTAGTATAATTAGGTTTGAAATGGCAAAAGTTTAAATTTTGAAAAGTTTGATCGGAAGTGGACTTTTTTATATCAGGGTCAGATTTTATTTTTGAAAGTTGAAGTAGGTCCGTGGGATCATTTGTGACTAATGTGCAAAATTTGAGGCAAATCGGACCTGATTTAATAGGTTTTAACGTATTTTGTAGAATTTTGAAGTTTCAAATTTCATTAGGCTTGAATCCATGTGCAATTCGTGTTTTTGGTATTGTTTGAGGTGATTTGAGATTTCGACTAAGTTCATATCATGATTTAGGACTTGGTTTTGAGTTGGTGAAATAGCAGAAGTTTTGCTGCTATAGGTGTAACCGCACCTGCAGAGTGGGCTCTACATGTGCGACCCCGTAGAAGAGGGAAGACAGCCGCAGAACCGGGCAAAGAGGAGATAGAAGTGGTCGCAGGTGCGAGGTTCTTTCGACACCTGCAACGCCACAGATACGGCAAGAAGGGTGTAGAAGAGGAGTTTGAGGGATTCGAGTAGTGTAGGTTGCTTCCACATAAGCAAATCTCGGGACGCAGAAGTGCCTCGACAGGTACGAGACTTGCAGCGTAGGTGCGAGCCCAGGTGATTTAAGTGGTTTCCGTAGAAGTGGAAAATTTACCGCATAAGCGGTTTTGCAGGTGCAGAAATATGTTTGCATGTGCGAAAGGCCAGGGCAGAATGTTTAAGAACAAGGGTTCACGATTTTGGACCTCCTATTGGTGGCTTCCTTGATTTCTCTAATGTTTTGTCCATAAACCAATGTGTGGCTTGTTTGGTACCTGTCACGACCCTAGTTCACCAATTGTGAATACGTTATGACGGCACCTAGTCTTCGCGACCAGGTAAGCCTAACACATTGCGGAAGTAATAACAATTGCGAAATTTATAATCAAAGCTAAATAACATGAATAATGTATACAGTTGCCGCCTGGCACATACACTTTAATACCAAACATTGAAGTAACCTCCAAGACCCGAAAACCCACGGGCAACACAGGCTATGAGAAATCTAACACTGCTCTAGTCACCAGAATAGTATAATATAAAGAAGGATCAAAATAACATCTAATAACTAGGGGTAAAATGAGAAGGCGACTTTGCGGATCTGCGGACGTAGCAGATGTATACCTCAAGTCCCCAATACGCTCCCTGACAGCTACTGATGGTACGCCTGCTCAGAAGCACCTAGATCTGCACATGAAAAACATGCGCAGAAGAGGCATGAGTACACCACAGCAGTACTCAGTATGTGCCAAGCCTAACCTCGGTTGGGTAGTGATGAGGAAAGGTCGGGCCCCTACAGAGATAGAAAATAATAAAATAGCAAGAGATTAACAGTATTGAGGTCTGATGAAAACTAATGAACACAATGAAGTGATAAGACAGATCAATGAAATATAATACTGCAAGACAAAACAGCACAGAGTAAATACAACACTAATACAAGAATGCCGACGAGGGTCTTCCAGGATACCGTCCTGTAGCCCTTTTCTCCACTGTCCAATGGAACTTCCCGGTATACCGTCCCGTAGTCCAAATCTCATATCAATCTCAAAGAATCTCCCGGGATACCATCCCACAATCCAATCATCAGTGTGCAGGGGGATCTCCCGGGATACCGTACCGTAGTCCCAAAGTAAAAGTGCAGGGGGATCTCCCGGGATACCGTCTCGTAGTCNATGCGCAACCAACATCAGAGAAATATTCAGAAATTTAAGTACAACAATACAAGGCATCAAGGAATACTGGCCTAACATACTCCACGTAATCACAGTTAAGACAATTTAAACAAATAGACAGCTTGGGTCAATTAAACATGCTCTTCTACACTAGCACAGGCTATAAAAGCAAGTAAAGTAAGGCAAATATGAAAGAGAATCCAAATCAAGAAATTAAGTAAAAATCCGGGTTTCAAAAATTTGCTCAAGTACGTGCTCGTCACTTCACGTACAAGGCATTCAATTTACCAATAATCACATCCTAAGGGACGAAGTCCCCCACACAAGGTTAGGCAAGCCACTTACCTCGAACTGGTACAAAATCAACTAGGTAACGATGCCCTTGCCATCAGTATCAAACTCCAAATGGCCCAAATCTATTCCATTCAATTACAAATCGTCAATAATATTGCAAACAAAGATTCCACTATCAAAATTAAAGCTAATGCGCGAAAAAAGGTAAAATGACCAAAATTCCCCTTTAGCCAATTCTTGGAAACGAATCATTTTTACATTTTCGGAACCCTCGTACTCTCACGAGTCTAACCATATAAAAATCTCCCAAATCGGAGGTCAAATGCCCCTTCAAGTCGTCACTATTAGGCCTAAGGATTTTATCCCCAAGTTTCATCCAACCAAATCCGAAATTAAAGGTTGAATTCGAGGTTAGATTAGTGGGTATAAATCATAAGAGAGTAAGGAATCGTTACCC